>VZSE01005655.1:2102304-2192618 GCA_013398275.1 Promerops cafer
TAAGTTTTAAATTTTTGGGTTTTTTTTTTTTTTTTGGGGGGGGGGGTCAGTAAACTGGGGACTTTTGGGGTTTTTTTCCCCATGCCCTTTTTCCCCAAGATGATTCATTATTGCAATGTCATGTTCACTGATGTTATGGATCATCTCACCTTCCTTTCACCGGATGACATATCGAAGGGCCGCACAAAAAGTCCCGTTTACCATTAAATCACTGCAAGAGTACCTCATCTACCGTAATCACAAGGAATTTTGAATGTGATAATATCCAGCATGAAGTTAGTCTGTGCTACAGTATTTCACACGCTGTTTTCCCTGAAGTGTATGGCCATGTTTTCGTACGCATTAAGCAGATTTTCACCACCCAAGCAGCACCGCGGGCAGGGGAGCGCGGCGTTCCCCGGGCACGGGCACCACGGGCGCCTCGGGGCGCTCGCTCCGCGCCGCGCCCCTCCCGTGACGAGGCGGCGGGCTCCGGCACTCGCTCGGCTCCTGGCGNCGGAGCCGAGCAGAGCCGACCCGCCTTCCCCGGGAGGAGGCGGAGGCTGAAGGGGAGGAGGCAGGAGAGGAGGAGAAGAGGCGGAGGAGGTGGAGGAGGCGGGAGCGGAGGGAGGACACGGGGAGGCGGCTGCTGCTGCTGGGCAGAGAGAAGTCGTGCAGGAGCAGCGACTGCACTCGGACGCCACATTCCCTCTTTACGGGGCTGGTGGTGAGGATGAGCGAGAGCTGACCCTGCCGCGCCGCCGCCTGTGCTGTGAAGTGTCTGCTCCTCCTCCTCCTTCTCTTCCTCCTCCTCCCCGGCTGTGGGTGAACCTGCGCTACGGGCTCTTCACCGACACGGGGGAGGTTGTTTTGTGCATTTGTTTAAGGCAAAGAGAGAGAAAGAGAGATCTTCCACCCGCTGAAGCACAGTTCACTATGATCGTACTCACATCCAGCACTGGAAGCCGGTTGGATTTCGTGTCTCAATCCAGGGTGTTTTTCTTGCAAACCTTCATTTGGATTTTATGTGCTACAGTGTGCAAAGCGGAGCAGTATTTCAATGTGGAGGTAAGATCAGCCGGATGCGTGTGCGAGCGTGTGTGCTTCCCCCTCTCCCTTTCCTCCCTTCCCTTTTTTTATGTCCCTCAAATCAAATCAAATAGCCAGCCAGCCATGTCTTCCAGCAGCCAGGGCATACGTCTGTGAAGGCTTTCCTTCCAGCAGCCGGTAGCTAGCTCCCCTCCCCGCGCTGCCCCGCCTGATGGATGCGTTTCAGCCGGAGATCCCGTTATCCCGGCAGCGCGATGCCGGGCGCTGGAGCGCAGCCCGCGGGAGACGGGGAACCCTCACCCGGGCACGGAGGAAACCTGGGGTGCAGTATGTACATGCAACTCAGGAAAGGTTTTCTGAATGTCTTGGGCTTAAGATACCACTGTATTGCTGAGTTTTCCCAGCCTTTTTTGGTTTGGTTTTTTTTTTTTTTTTTTTTTCAAAGGAGAATGAATGAGAAGGCGTTATGGGGACAGGAGGAAGGAAACTTGAGGTTTTTGGCACGTTTCTTTGTGGTAGAGTATTTGAAAAAAAATAAGATCTTTTTCCCATGTAGACGTAAAAAAAAAGAGTTACCACTTAAAATAGTGGAACAAATGGTATAAAGGTGCAACTACAGCTCGGAAGTTAGGGGGTGTGTAGGACAAGGAAACAGTATTTTTCCGAGAGAAAATGAAGATTAAAATATGGGGATACCAAGATGGGGCAAACCCTAAGAGTTTACACTTACAGTGACTCTCCATTTCCAGTCTACACATCCAGTTTTCCCATTAGGAGTTTTTACATAGTGCTTTCACTTAACTAATGTTTCTTTACTGACTTTTATAATCTTTGCATATATTCTTTTCTCTTTTTTCTCCATCCTGTCACTCCATTTGTTCTACTGTGATCCCTTACTCTACTGCAATGTGATGTGTCTATTTCTTTCTTCTTTTCCTTGTCAATTTAACTTATTGATTTTTCTTGTTATGTCTCTAATTTATATGTGCTCTTTCAACTTCTTATATGTAATTCTAGTATTCTGTTAGGTTGCTCTGTACCTTCACTTTCTTTTGTCCTGCCAACCCTCCTCAAAACTTTCTGGTGCACCCATACACCAGCCTTTTTTGTTTTATAGTCCCTTTAGTCTCCTAGGTTCCCATTTTTTCTCTCAGAAAATGAAGTCTGTGTCCCTGTCTCACACATATGCACACTTGCTTGTTTTATATGGGCTCTTGTTCTCACTCAGTGACACACATTCCTGCTCCTTTCTTTGACAAGATTGCTCATGCAGATCCTCGTCTGTTACTAGATTGTTTTTCTGAAGTTCTTACCTGTATGTCTTCTCCCTCTGTCTCATGCAAGATCACATCAAATGTATAAAGAACCCACGTTTTCTTTTATGTCTGTTTTCATCCTACTCTTTCCTTCTCTACAGGCAGTTTCCTTTGCAATTCTCTCAGCTTAACAACACTCAACCATTGATTCTTTCTTTGACTTCCATCTCTCCAGAAAGTATTGTCTTTTTACTCCATCATTAAAATCTCTCCTGATTATAAATCCAAATCTTCTTTCTCTGTCATATGTGCTCTAGTCACTCATTTTATCCTTATCACAAATGTGCATCTCTGCTTCTGTTGGATTGTAAGGGTTTTGGAGCAGGACTCATCTGGTGTGTGTACCATGCTTAAGTCTGGAGTGCAGTTGTGAGACTTCTGCTATATGAATATTAAAGCTGCATATTTAAGAGCACGTATTGATGTTTTATCCTTCTGCTCATGTCCTCAGCTGCCTTCTTTACTGATGAGCAGGGGAAGGAGCATGGCAGAGAGGAAGTCGCTCTCTGTATCCTCCCCATGCTTCACAGGCTGGCCCCCTGCAGAGTATAGGGATGAAATTCCAGCGACAGAACTTTCTCCTCCCACAGCAGTCTGCTTTGCTGGCATCTGGCTCTGCTGGAGAGACGGGCGGCAGATGGAGCTAGTGTGGGAGGAGAAAAAGATTGGTTTAGTCAAGTGGAATATGAACAGGAGGCCAACTCCAGTCAGGAGGAGGTTTTCTGAGGAAAGAAGGGAAACACTTTCCTTTTTGCCACCTCTTCCATATGGAAAACAGCACATTTTGAGGGTAAAGGCAATATCAGGAGCAAGAAACACCGCTGGATAGAATCAAGTGGCATGTATGTGTGATGAGGGCACAAATTTCTTCTTTTTGAAATATGCCATTTCCTGCTCTTCTTTCCAGTCCTTCTGAAAACAAAGAGTGTTATCATATACCAATGCTTCCAGTCTTTTCATATTTAAGTCTTTGAGCCACACATTGCTGGGAGCCAGAAGAGTGTTCCAGGGGATTGCTGTATTATTTGAGAGTTGTCCTAATATGGGGCTTTTTCCTAGATCACTGCCTTTGACCACTGCTAGTGACATGGTCCTGGCCTAAATGAACTTAACATTTGCCCCAGAACAGCCATTGCTGTGTTCACATTGTTTGGATAGTGCTGAAAATTCAATTTTCTTTTTGCTGGGAACAGCAAAGGCTAAAAGCATGGGAAATTTGAGGCAAAGGACTTGGCAACAGCAAGTATGTATTGTGCTGTAAAACTCTGCGTGTCAGCACAAGTGCATAATGCAGTTGTACTTAAGAGTAAATTGTGAAAATATAACAAAGATTTCATATGACAATAAGAATAAATATGTGAAGTAGGCTTCAGGAAAGAAATAGCATACATATAGTTGAATGAAATGTCACTGAAAAAAGTGCTTAGGATGGTTGGAAAGTAGATTTACTTTTCATTTTTTCTCGTCTTTAAATAAAATACAGATAATACCTGTTGTACATTATAAAATGTGGAGATGATTTATTTCCTCTTGTCCTGTCTTGTTTAATCCACTTTCCTGATTGATAAGTAAAATCTGTGCAGTCTTGTTGAATGTTTTTGGTTTGTTTGTTTCAGTGCTGTGAACCAGGGCAATTCTAAAGAGATACTACTGTAGCTCAAAGACGTTATATAATAATGTTTCCTTTTAAAAGTAAAACACAAAGCTGAAATGTACAAGCTTGCATGAACATTTCTGTTCCTTGTAATTTGATTGTTTCTCCGTAAAATTTCTTTTACCCAAACAACTGAATGGAGGAATTCCTCAAGCTTCCAATGATAGCTGAATTCAGCTGCCTATCCTGAAATGTGTTCATGTATGCAGAATTCCATGTAATAGACACAGGAGAATAGGATTCAGATCCTGAAGTATGGTACATGAGAGGGGCATGCTTGCACTCTGCATTGATGAGAGTTTGTGCTAAAGCTTCAAGAGAGATGATTGTAACTGATAGGTTAAGAAATCATGATGAAATTTAGGAATCACTTAATTGTATGTGAAGGAAAATTTCTGCATTAATTTTCAAATTCCCTTGATTACCAGTAGCATTTTTGTAAGACTTGGTTTCTGACATCATGAGGAAAACTAAGGACTACACTCTTAGCTCCCTCTTTTAGAGCTGAACTATTGGTCCAAAACAGTAACTTCATTAAGTTTCTTAGGGAAAGACTGTCATCAGTGTTGAGTTTTCCTGCTATTTTCAACTGTTTCTGTATACTAGCAGGGGAAGATGTCCATCAATGAGATATTGAATGGAATAGCAGTTATGAAAAGAATATTTCAAATATAAAACTGAATCATAGAAGCTACTTGTTACTAAAAAGTGATAGAACAACAAAATACCTTCTTTCCCCTACTGGGCTCCTTACTATAGTAATAATATTTTGTGTGGCTCAAAGATAACTCCTTTGTGTGTTACTGGGAGTGTCTATAGGTGGTCTTTCACAAGTGTCATCCATCTAGTGTATATGTATATATATATATATTTGCTTTCCTAAACCGAACAATATTGCACTGTTTGAGCTGGTATTGTTCTGCAAATTTATCTCCCAATGTCATTCATTAGTTTTTGTATGTACTTGAATAATAAGTATGTTTATATTTAATTAACTATTAAATATCCAATATAAAGAAATGAAAACAAATGTTACCATTTTGTTATGGGAAAAATGGTTATTGAAACGAAAATACCTTGATCAGAAGACAGGATCAGCATGCATCTAGAATATGATTGATCTCTGAACATAATGCTGCTTACGCTTACCCAGATGAGTATCTGCCTAAGCCCTGTCAAGGAAAGTGGTTTTAGAATTCCACCTAGTTTCATGGGCTGTATCTGTGATGTGGGAAACACCAGAGAGAAAGCATGCCTCATCATCTCTCTCCTTAAGCTGGCAGTTATGCTGTTTTCCTCCTTCTATTACTAAATGTATAGACTTGAATCCCTAGGGGATGTCTTAAAGTGACTCATATTTTCGTGTGAGCAGATCTTTCAAACAATACAGTCGTCTCCCATTTTCAAAAGTGGAATAGTTAAATTGCATATTGTTGAACAAAACACAATGGAATCCAAATTTCAGAAAAATAACATCAGTTTCCTCCATGGTAATAAGTTTCTGAGAATGCCATTGTTTTCATTGTTAATAAACTTTACAATTAGCCTCCAGCTCCTGCTAAATGGTAAGGCATGACCTTTTATTCCATAAGCTCTTAGTATTTTAGGCTTAAAACCAGACCAGTTTCATTCTTCAGCTCGCAACTGAAAAGGAATAAATTTTTTTGAGGGGAAAAAGTCCTCCAATATCACCTTTACACACTTTTGAAGTAGTGGACTTAGTTGTGATGTTTATAGGCACAACACAATGCTTTTATAGTTCATTAAAATGCAAGCTGAAAACTATGGAAAAACAATTCATGTGGTTTTGGTATCAGTAGTGTCATGTGTCCTAGCAGGAATTTACAGGATCTTCTGCATTGTTTTAAATTACAGTCAGTATACATGATTCTCAATTATTTAAATTCTGAATCTTACTCTTGCATAGGATATCAATGAAATGAACTGGACTTTTGTTAGAACAAGAAGTTCAAACTGAAATTGTTAGGAAGATGGAGAGGAGTTACTGAATCGTGTGATGATTTGTGGGTGAAATAGTAGCAAGGAAAATACAGATACAATGTCATGTATTTCCTATTTGCTTATTTATGAACTACAGATACAAAGAAAAGCAAATATAAAGGTCTCTGGTGAGCAGATATATCTAGATAAGGAAAATAATTGGAAAATTATGTGTCTGATGGAAGGCAACAGAATGCTTTTCTATCAAAGAAGGAGAATACCTACTATATAATGAACTGGCTCTCATTCGCCATGAAGAAATACATGTGAAGAAATACTATTTAGTTACTAGAGTGCATTTTCTACTGTAAAGTGTGAGATGATTTTGTGCTACTGAAGTTCATGGATTCTTTTGCCTGTATTTTTTTCAAAGACAGGTTGGAAGGATGGTGCCTGTTCTTACGGGTTCACTGCTAACATAGTATGTTATACCTTAGGTACAAAACATATTTGTTTATTCAACTAGTTCAACTGGTTTTCCTGTTGCAAATTTTTTTCAGTTTAGTGTTTAAGCATCATAGCTATTAGTGAATCTCAGTTCTACTAAAGAAAATAAATAAAATGGTTAAAGAGATTTATGTAATCACCTTATGTAGTGCAAGATAAAACTACAAAAACATGTATTCCTAATGTCTTCTGACATGAGAGCTTACTAAAATAAATACAAAATTTATTAGCCCACCAGTAAACCTTGAACAAGCCCAAGCTTTCCCATTCCATTATTTGGAAGGCCTACTGTAAAACTCCTGAATAACCATTCATTGTTTCTTCAAAGTGGATGTACTGTGTTCTTTAACTGGTTTAAGATTTATGCTGCTCTTTGTCAGTTTTATTTGAATCCATCTAAAAGGTCAGTGCTTGCTCTAGGCACCTCAGCTCTGCTTATGCACTCAGCAAGACTGTGTTGTAAGAGTTTATAAAGATATAATGTGGTATTAGATAGATTTTAAAGCATTTCAAACTGCATCTGTTCTTAGTATTTTAAAATCTGTCTCATCCTTGTACTTTACCGAATGATCATTTTATGATGTTAAACATTGGAGGATTTTGTGTTGATACTGTTTGAAGATCCTTAAGGAAACAATGTGACTTTTAAAAAAATATTTTAACTACCCTATTTAAATTTCTTAGATCTTCTCAGCTCTCTGATTCAGATTCCAGTCTAGCCTTTTTGCCATCCTCAAAATGCACTGTTGACCATAATCTGAAGGAGCAGGTTGAGTCTGTTTAATTTGTTATCTGTGATATGTCAAATGACAGATTTGGTTTCATTCTGTATGAGGAAGGCCAGGATTAGTGCTGCAAACATGATTTTAGTTGGCACTGAAATGGATTTGAAAAATAATTATGATTAGAGCTTTATCCTTTAAAGAGAGGTCATGCTATTTGGAACCTTTATTTATTGGTTGCCTGGCAACTGTTCATTCATGTTCCTGCTTATCATCATTCATTGTAAGCATCTTTACTGTACACTAAGAGCAATTAAGTGGCAACACTTTATTTCTGTGATAATGAAATTTGACATAAATTACAGAAAAAGAAAAAAAATATTTCTGTAGTTTTACTTATTAACCAGAACTGTTGGTACAATGTTTCTTTGCTTATTAACATCTTGTTTGTACTAGCTGAGGAGTTCAGCTGTAATAATAATGTTTCTAGCATACCTTTTGAGGTATTACAGCACATAATTGATTTAGGGGCTTGTTCCAGTATTTTTGCCATGTTTAGAAACTCCTGTTAATTTCAAGATCAAGGCTTCAGGGTGCTAGGAAACCTATGTCCTGTTGATTTCAGAGCTTAATGTTAGGCAATCCAGTCTCAAGTATTGAAGCCTGAACCCAGCCATTGGGAAAGGGGTTTCACATTCCGGAGTTAAAACTGCTGTGCTAGGAGATGTGCAGGTGAAGTAATAAGAAGAACATTAAAGTCACTTGATGCTTTCTCTCTGTAGAACAATAGAAGTTTTTATTATACTGTGAAAAAAACAAACCATGATATTCAGCAATTGCTTTGTGACTGTGGATGAAAATATTTTGCTGTCTTTATTAATTCATTATGAATCATATCACTGACCCTTGTGTGGAATAGCAGTGTGGAATGAGACTGTTGGGTTATGGAGTATTTTTCGAAGATGTCTTTGTAAAGAATATTGAAAAAATTCCTTATAGCTGCATCTTAAAAGAGCATCTACACTGTGTGGCACAGGTGGAAGTAGATTTATGTTTCTGCTGCTACCACTTGGTAGGATTGCCTCTGTTGTGGTTGGCTCAGTGCTTTGGAAAAGAGGCCATCTCTATTCACATGGATGGAATGTTATCAGGAGTAGTCAGCATGGATTTACTAAGGGTAAATCATGCTTGACCAACCTGATTGCCTTCTATGCTAATACAACTGCCTGGACAGATGAGGGGGAGAGCAGTGGATATTGTCTACCTTGGCTTCAACAAGCTGTCTCACTGAACATCATCACAGGCAAACTCAGGAAGTGTGGACTGTGTGAGTGGACAGAGAGGTGGTTTGAGAACTGGCTGAACAGCAGATCTCAGAGGGTTGTAATCAGTGGCTTCCAGTTAGAGGCCTCTCACTGGTGGTGTCCCCCAAGGTTCAGTACTGGGCCCAGCATTGTTTACTGGGTAAACAATCATCAGTAACTTGGATGAAGGGGCAGAGGCCTCCTCAGCAAGTTCCCTGACAACACAAAGCTGAGAGGAGTGGTTGATACCTCAGAGTGCTGTGCAGCCCTTCAGAGTGACCTCGACAGGCTGGAGAGATGGGCAGAGAAAAACCATTTGAAATTCAACGAGTCAAGTGCAGAGTCCTGCACCTGGGTAGGAACAACCCCATGGACCAGTACAGGCTGGGGGTGACCTGCTGGAAGACATCTCTGTGGAGAAGGACTTGGGGGTTCTGGTGGACAACAAGCCATCCATGAGCCAGGAGTGTGTCCTTGTGGCCAAGAAAGACAAAGGTATCCCAGGGTTCCAGGCAGAGCACTGCCAGCAGGTTGAGGGAGGTGATCCTGTTGCTCCACTCAGCCCTAGTGAAGTCACATCTGGAGAGCTGTGTCCAGTTCTGTGCTCCTCAGTACAAGAACATCTCTCCTACAAGGACAGGCTGAGGGATCTGGGCCTGTTCAGCCTTGAGAAAAGATGACTGAGAGGGGATCTCATCAATGTCTATCAGTCTCTGGAGGGAGGGTGTCAAGAGGATGGAGCCAGGCTCTGCTCAGTGGTGCTGAACAATTGGTCAAGAGACAATGGGCAGAAACTGGAACACAGTAATTTCCACTTGAATATGAGGAAGAACTTCTTTACTCACACTGGACAGGGTATGGAGTCTCCCTCTCTGGAGATATTCAAGAACCATCTGGACACAATCCTGTGCCATGTGATCTGGGATGACCCTGCTTGAGCAGGGATGTTGGACCAGATGACCTACTGTGGTCCCTTCCAACCTGACTCATTCTGTGATTATGTGAAAGAATGTCCCTCTGGGACTGATGCCCTCTTCTTTGAGCTTCTGATTGTATTAACTCACAAGTACTCATCATATCATGACACAGTTAGGGGGAACAAAATAACTGCTGTAAGACATATCTATATCAATTTTTATCAGATTTTCCCACTCATTTGACATGTTGGTAATACATGAAGATTGTGTTGTGTGTTCTTTCCCTTTTACAAAACAGTTGAACTGTTTTCAAAGCTGTATAGATAATTTGAAAAGAAATGCTAACCTCAGAAAATCTGGTCTTGAGTAATTTTTTTCTCATGATGTTGTATAGAAAAAGCTGTTTTATTTCATTGGTACTGTTCATTTTTGCTGGAATGTAATCAGAAATTCACTTACAGGTGTGAAATAGATGTTGGCAAGGGGAAGACTTAATTTTTTTGAAAATTACCAGCTGAAAGGCAGAAAGAAAATTATCAATGTCCTTAAAACATAGATATTAAAACAGAAAAACAAGCCTCTGTTTCAATGGGGAAGAAGAGACTTCATTTAAATGTATTGGTGGATATTTACAAAGTGTACAACAGAGGAAATTGCTTTCTTTTTGTATGGCATGTGAATCTGAAGGTGATGATCCTGTCACATTTTTACCTCAGACATTGGTTGTGTGATGCTCTTCTAGGAAATTGCTTTGACCCACTGTCTTTACAGAGAAATTGACAGATTGTATCTGTCTGTGTTGTGGTTTACGTTTAATTGCAAGTGAAAGAAATGATCTTTCATGCAATAAAATGTATTATTATTATTATTATGAGACGTAATAGAAGTATATTGTTAACTGTACAGCATAATTATGGTCTTGGCATGTGAGGCTTTTTTTTTTTTTTTTTTCATTGCTTCTGTGTATTTAGAAAAATGAAATAATAATAATAAAAAACCTAATCCAATGCAGGACAGTGTTCCAGTTGGATTTTTCTTGTTGATTATGAAGTGCCGAGCTCTGATACTTATGTCCTTTGTTGCTTGTACATGAAATGCCAGCTTTGGAAAGGTCTTTATTATATTTTTCTCTGTTGCATATATTTTTAAATATCTAGGGGAAAGGATGTGATGTGACTGAGGCATTTTGCTGGGGGGCTGAAGATCCAGGTTGTGTGTCCAGTTCCATCATTAGTCTTCATATGGATCACGTAGTTTATCCATCTTTGTAACCTAGCTTGCACAAATGTGCATTGAACTAAGTGAAGAGTGTTTCCAGCCTTTTCCAATACATATCAAGGGCAATAGAAGAAAAGTGATGTAAAGGAGCCAGGAATATATCTTCAAAATTCCTTTATCTTGGAACTGTTTCACTTTTTTTCATAAAGTGTGTAGAGGAATATCATAAAATATAAATACAGCATTTCAGTTTATTCATCTGTATAGTCATTCTAGAAGTGAATGTGTTCAAAAGAAAGTACCAGAGCAGAAAAGATAAAAGACATGTCTATAACAGCTTAAACATTGGTTTTGATTTTTTTATGGTTGTTTTATTTTAGTTTATTTTGGGTTTTGGTTTTGTTTGTTTGTTTGTTTTGGTATTGTTTTGATCTTTTTTAAAAAAAAGAGTACCAAAGCCTGGTAGACAACACTATCAGGATTAGGTGAAGGATGTCATTAGATAACTGAAGATAGAGAGTATCACAGTGTCTTTCAGAATGGAAGTTTGAATACAATAATTTTTGTTACCCAAACATACTCAAAATTATTTTAAATAAATGTAAAATTCTTAACAAATAAAGCAATTTTAGGTCAGATTGTAAATACCACACAATGCACAATTAAAAACTGTTCTGTTTTTGAGTGAATGTACCCTTAAACAAGTAAATTGTTCCACATACATTCATGTTCCTTTTCATCACAATACCTAAGCTGCTTCTTTTGTATTTGAGTATTTTGTGGATTTTTATGACATACAATAAAAGATGCAGTGCTCCAGACATTTAATGATTTATATTTGGCACCACTAACAGGCAGCCATACTGCTCACATACCCCTGGATGTTAAGAAATTAATGGGGAGCGGATAAGGTACGTAAGATTTGTTGTGGTGACATGTTAAGTATGACAGAAGTGGAAACTGAATCTTTTTCCTCAAGGTTCCTGTACCATCTGTTCACCTTATGACTTTCTTTCTTTCTTTCTCTCTTTCTCTCTCCTCCTTTGTCTTCTCCTTTCTCTCCTTCGCTCACTCTCTCGTTCTCTCTCTCACTCTCTCCCTCTTTTCCTTTTCCCTTAGTTTGTCTTCCTACAGACCATTACCTGCAGCCCAGGAGCATCACCAACCATTACTGAACCATATAATCAGAAATATTAGAGATGGGAGAGACTCATCAAAAATCAGTGCAGGATTGCCTAATAAATCAATATGGCAAACATAGCTGGAGATTGTCAAGTCAAATTTTAAAATCCACAGTGGGGGACTTCCAAATTTTGAATTAAAAAAAACCAAACACGATAAAAGTACAGTAGGGAGTACTACAATGGAAGAATTCTCTTCTAATTTTTTTTTCCTTTGGCTACTGGCAGCAGTTAGAAGTTGGCTCAGGTTAGGCAATTTCTGATTGTAAGGTATGACTGTCCTATAATCCAAGATGACAGGAGCTGTATACGAGCATAAGTGGCATGCACTGATTGGTAATTCAGTGTATTTCTTTGGCTTTAGAGAATAAAAAATAAAGGGCAGAGAGAAATAAGGATTGATTAAATTTTCACTCCATTTGAAATCCTTAGTGCAGGTGGCATGGACTCACACTACCTGATTTTAAAATATTTGTGTGTAGATTGCTGACAGTCTCTCAGGAGGGCTTGATTAGTTTGATTTTCTTGAAGTACTATGCCTTTTTGTATATATATACTGCTAGCTAGTAAATAAAATTGGATACTAGTAAGAGTGTAGTGGATATCTAGATATAATGCTCTGTTAAAAAATGTTAGTTTATTATTTCCCACATTACATTGTTAGTATGGTCATGAACACAGCCTTAAAGATGTCCATGACCCTGGCAAATATGGGCTGTCACAATAGCCATGCTTTGCAAATGATTTAACTCTTGCTAAATGAGGATCTCAAGTTATTTTGTGTGGGAAGGTTGAGTTTCTTTGCTCATATGCATCCTGATGATGAGATTTGTGCAGGGTGATTTGCATGAGGTGTATTTTTCTGCAGGTGTGCAAGCTTCAGAGGTGGATGGGGAAAGGAATTCAGTTAAAGAGAACAGTACTTAAATTTAAGTGTTCAAATGTTCTGTACATGTTCCCTATATATTAGTGATGTTCTGATGCCTGCAATCAATGAAACAGGGAGCCAACCAACCAGTTAATACATACCAATTCAACCCAGCAGTTAATGTATGTTTCAGAGTTACTTGAAGTATTTTTCTGAACTCTCCTGTTGGTATTGACCAGAAGAGTGATTAAGTTACTCACATATGGGTATCGAGCACCTTTTAAGGTGCCCTTGGCCAAGTTGTGCACAAGGCTGGCAGAAATAACATGGGACCAGCAAATGTCTCCTCTTTAGACCAGCAACAGGAAGACAGTCTCTGTGTTCTAAGTCAGCTCATATGACTCTAGACACTTCTATTTAGGTAACTAAAACCTGTTTCTAGTTTTAAATTATGGTGGCAAGTGATGAGACCTATATCTATGGGGCTCCCTCAGGTAGACACTAGCATCCCAATGTTGTAATTTGGGGTTGAATCCCTTCCCTCTGCAGTGGTAGGATTCATTACACTTGTGGAGGGACCTGGTGCTGTTTAGGTCCTGTGGTCTGACTTGCTTGGTCTCTAGATATTGTTCCAGAAAATCATGGGCCTCCTAAAAAATCTGATGATATATCTCCCATCCCCTGGTTAATGTAGTTCATCTCAGATCACACCAGACACCTGTACTCCTGACAAAACCAAGAATAGAACTCCATCCTTATGTCACTACAGTTTTTACCCTGTCAGTTTGATGCCCTGCACACTATTTAAATATATTCATCCTTTATTGTAAAAGGTTAACACTACCTCACATCTTTGGATTCTAAGTATTTGGTTAGGGATTTAAAGAACACAACATTTCTCTACTGTAACAAGGCAGTTTTGCTTTCAACTGTAATGAGATCAGGCCCGAGCCAGTTCCAATCCATTTAAAACATGTTACCTAACTCAGAGCAAACACTTATGGCAGGTTCTATAAATTTACTACTTCTAACTGTTATTTCATGCCTTACCTTAAATGGTTTTAAAGGCTCTCTTTCCATCCTAAACTTACAAACATCTAAACAGCTTGAGGGGGAGAAAACAGAATGTTAAGCATTTTTATTAAAAGCAAGTAATAAGAAAATATATTTTAGAAGAATAAACTGGCTAAGTGTCTGTTGCCTGATAGACAGTCCCCAAGAAGATAAAAATGAAAATGACATTTTAATAATTTCTTTGGCTAAGAGCCCTCGGCCTTCAAGAATAATTATCTTGTTTTCAAGTACTTTTGTTATGTAAAGCAAAATGGGGATTAAGTCAACAGAAATTTACATTTCTGTGTTAATACCAGAATTTAGATTTCATCATAGACAGGTATGTAATTTCATTGATTTTTTATACTACTTGCTTTAGGTCTTCAAAACGGTAATATTAACTGTGTCAGATTAAGAGTGTACCTGACCAGCTTGTATTTATGAATTTGTTTATTTGCTTAATTTGTGAATCTAAAATTTTAAATACTTGAGTATGCTACCTGATATATTATTTAAATGAGCTTTCTGCTATAATGTAATTAGAGAGAGACTAGATCTGGTGTGGTTTTTTAAGTCTGCATTTGTGAAGAAAGAGTGACATATCTGCAATCTTTTAATCCAGAAGAGCTTCCTTTGTAATATATACTCTGCTCTTGTTTTGCACTCACAGGCTCATTTAGAGATAAAACAGTGTCATAGATCCTTTGTGAATCATTCCATCATTTGTTCTGACTGTTGAGAGAATTCACTTGTTGTCCCAGCAGTCAGATAAAGATATAATCATTGTTCTTCATAGATTAGTTGCTTAGATGCCATTTCCACCAAGATATTAGAGAATTTTTCTACATGCAAGATCTTCCTGAGGAGATGATGTCACTTTAATTTGGACCAAAAGTTTTGGATTCTATAGAAATATATTCTTTCTCTAACTTTGCTCAAAATAAAAATTCCATTTCATTCAAATTTGGGGGGGGGTTAATGTCTTTATGAATATTCACTTATCTAAACTTTCAGCACCAGAGGAAATAATTCTTAAGGTGAAACTAAGCTTTTAAAATGTTGGAACAATACATTCTGTGATGTTTTGTAAAAGTTATGAGTGATAACAGACAGGGGAGCCTAAAGCAATTATAGCTTTTCTCATGTCCCATCTCTAGTAATACAAGAGAGAAGTTCATCACGCCTGTTAGCTTTATCCTTATAGCTAGAAAAGGGAAAAGGGACTTGTAACTTTAAATGTCCTGCAGTCTGAGGGATTTATAGGTTTTAACTTGTTTTGAGAAATAAAATAGCTAAACGTGTGGTTGAAAATTGTGTAATGGTGTTTGGTGAAGTAACTAATAAAAAAAAAAAGTGGTTACTTTTTTTAAATTTGAAACAAAGAATTCATAGAGTTGTTGAAGGAAGTCAAGAACCTTCAGAGTTATATAGAAATGGAGAATATAATTTTTGTTCATGCATTCCTTTTTTTTGGAGGTCATATACTACCTATGTTTTAGTAATAAGAAGAAACTAGGGAGAGGAAGAAGAAAGGGGATCCACCCATATTTAATTTATTTTCTTTTTTGTAACTATTATTTGTTTACTTATGTACCTACTAGCCTAATAAAATATCTGGTCTTCATAGGGAAAGTTAGATGAGACTCCAGCTTCATGGAATTGTTGAGATTGTGCCGTTAATTTCATTGCATCCAAGGTTTTACTCCAAGCTATTTCAAAAGCAGTGAATTACTAAACATTTTATTGTAGTAAATTGAAATTGTGTCTATCATAGAATCATAGAATGATTTGGGTTGGAATAGACTTTTACGATTATCTAGTGTCATCCCTGCCTGCCATGAGCAGAGACACCTTCCACTAGATCAGGCTACTCAGTCATCCAGCCTGGCCTTGGAAGGTTTCAGGAATGGGGCATCCACAACTTCTCTCAGCAACCTGTGCCAGTCTCTCACCACTGGTACCGTGAAAAATTTCTTCCTCACATCTAATCTAAATCTGCTCTCTTTCATTTTAAGGGCTTTGTCCTGTCACTACATACTTTTCTCAAAAGTCCCTCTCCAGATTTCTTGTAGGCCCTTTTACGTATCAGAATGCTGCTAGAGGTTCCCTGAAGCCTTCTCTTCTCCAGGCTGGGAATTTATATAAATGTATTATAATATATATTTAATATGAATGTTTATTAAATATTTAAGATAAATATTGGTGTAAAAATCCATAGGCTTAACCTATATATAAGGGATGAAATTAGTACAAAAAGAAGTGGAGATGCACTATCTACACATAAGCTAAATCTTGTAGTTAGAAGAAAGTTTCAAATCATTAGAGGGGTGGTATTCTTGAACCACTTTTGAGAAGAACAGTAGTGGGGTCATGCAGAGAAGAAAAAGTTAACTTGAGATGGGATCAACCTATTTAATGTGGGAGCTTACAGTGTATAACTTTACTCATCAGCAAGAATGGACTGGATTCCTTCCTTGTTCTATACTCTGTCTAACAGTAATTTCCTCATTCAGAGAGGCTGATAGCTCTACTGACAGCCATTGACTGTAATGTTTATTCTTCTGCACTAGTGTGGCTACCTTAAGAACCCTACAGCTATTGTATTAGACTGAAAATGTGGGCTAAATTGCATCAGTACAGTTTTCTGCTTCATTGCTTGTTGTCATTTACTTTTCAGTCACTGTGTGTGAAAATCTCTTTTTTCCAACAACATTTAATTCAATGCTGAGAATTGTAAATAATGCTCATGGAATCAACCATACTTGTTTGAAAATCGTAAAAAAAGGCTTTTAGAGTGTTTTTGGTTATCTTCTTCTTTTTGAGCTCTTGGGTTCACTTTTTTTTTCTTTTTTCTTTTTGAAACAAGAATGAGAAATTCACAGTTAAAGAAGAAGCAGAATATTTTCATTTTATACAGTAAGCCAAGTCTTCAAGAAGCTTTCCAAAAGTTTAACATGAAAGCCGTCTAACACTAGCCACACTGCTTACTTCATACCTCTTTTCAGTTTTGATTGTCTTCAAAATTGTATTTGCTGCTATTTTTGCTCCTGTTAAAACCTGCCACTTCAAAAGGCCAAAGTACTTCTAACTGCTGACAAGCACTGTTTTTCATTATATGATGACTGTTAACATTACGCCATTTGAATAACACCTTTAAACTGTTTAATAGTAGCTAACTGGCTGACCTTGTGCATCACTACAGCCAGAGACACCTGTTTGATTCTAGGACTTAGATGCTAATTGTTTGTAGCTGCAGGGACTGGGTAGTTCTCCTGAAATTTAGCTTGGTGTTGTAATTTCTCCAGTAGGAACAGGAAAACACAGATTTTACTGCTTTTAAACTGTGTGACTTTGTACTCTTGATCCGGTATTTTGTAGCATCTATGAGGGACAAAAATAGAGTTGTAAGTGAGGTAGGACCAGTGTTGCAGAGGTTTAAGATTAGACCTTCAAAAGCATCATATCAAAGTACCAATATCAGTAGTGACATGCACTTTTAGTCATGAACTAACATTAATTTTTGAACTAGGAGTTTAATTTAGATAGTGGTATTTAAATAATACAAATGAATTTTTTAGATTAATATTTAGATAATATAAAATCTCCATTCTCTTATGTAATCTGGTCCTTTTTATTTTGTTGTTTTATTTTATTTCACTCTGATTGAGATACATGAAATTTAACAAGATAGGAATGCTTAGATAATATTTTCACAAGGAAAATGCATTGATTGATACATACTCAATGAATATTGGTTGAAGAGGGGATGACAACACTGTAGACAGTTGACTGCCAACAATATGAACTGAAACTTCAAAATTACCATAATGATTGAATTTATGTCATGAATCAGGAGTTGAAAATCAGAGGATGGCCTCTGGAAAACCTGCCGATAGGGATTCTGCTTGTTCAAGAATGCAGATGGGGAGTTTAACATTATTTTAACCATATATATTTATAAGAGAGAGTATTTTAAATCAGCCACCCCATTTCTGTCCTACAATTCAGAAAACATTTCTTGGGTAAAAAGGAGACAGCAAGTAATGAATTTCAAAAAGATAAAGAGAAACAGACTGTAATATGTCAGAAAAGCAGTGGATAGTGTGGCTTCCAGTTTTGAAAAAACAGAAGAGATAACCTGTTGAGACGTTGCACTTTGTATTAATTGGGTTATATTTGGCTCTTCAGCTGCAGTCCCACAAAGGATCTCTCTAAGGATAGAAGGAGCACCCAGGTGTGGAGGTGAAAGAATAGAATCAGCTGAAGCAGAAACATTGTTATCTCAGATCATGACCAAGGCAGCTGGCTCCAGTGAAACATTCCCCTGCAGCTTGTGTGTTTGCAGGACCCCGTAAATTCCATTAGATTGTAGATTGTGGATCATGCAAATGGTTCCATTGTCACCCCACAGTCTGGCCCGTGTCTTTGCATAAAGTCTCACAGTGGATGAAATTTTGCTAGAAAATGTGTTCCCCTTTGGTGAGAAAACCAAAGGCCCTTTGAGGCATGTGGACAGTTGTATGCTGGTGACATTTCATATCTGGGATATGATTCAGGGAAAAGAAGAAACCAATTCCTGGAGTCTCCTCTGCTGAAGATGAGGTAAGTGAAGAGAACTTTCCAAGGCTCATGACTGGTATTTCCTGAGACTATCAAGGAAGAATGCCACCAAGAATTGATCTGTACTATATTTTTGGGAACTAAGCTGGGATTTTCAGCTTGTTTTATGTCCTAGCAGCCCTCTGAACTCCTGTAGTAGCAATGGTGTAGCAATACTAGCCTTTAAGACCACATTCAGAGTAGTTCTTAGAGTCTTCCTCTGCTTTATTCCTTTCCATTTCTCTTTAAAAACTTCAGCATGGTACGCAGCAGAGGACTTTAGCTTTGATCTGGTAAAGCATGCTATTGAAAACTGTTTTTAGTAAAGCTAGACCAGTCAGCATCTTGAATGGAAGAAGGCCCAGAGTGGCTTTTTTTCACTGATACTATTAGCTTGCTCTGATAGCCTGTGAAATACTGCCTTCAGTATACACTGTGTAAACAAAATCAAGCTATTGATACCTACTGGGCTTATTACTCCTACACAAGTTGAATGTTTTCTCTTGATCTGACACCCTCCATTCTTGTTTTGAAAGCCACTTCTTAATCGCTGTGAGCAACTTTTCTAATGTCTGACCTTGTAGGTGAAACTGCTGTGTGATGCAGCATTAACTGATTTGAAACTGACATAAATAAAATGTTCATTGTGTAAAATTTATCTCTGTCATATAATCAATACATACAGTGTTGCTGGTTTTGTTTTTGTTTTTTCTCAATGAATTTAAGATACGCTGGCTGTTGTATGCTGCATACAATTTAGGATGTAAAAAATACTTACAATTTCTGTTCTAAAAGTGAAGTCAGAGTTACTGGATTGCAGTTTTTCAGATCCTCCCTTGTTCTTTATGTAAATATAATTATTACCATATAATGTATGGTTCTTTCTCTCTTCTTTTTTAACATAATTTCTTTATTCTAAGTAGAATAAAGGGTATCGAAAATACAGTGAGACTGGCGACAGTGAAATCCCTACAGTGAAATTGTGTCCTGACTGAAAAAACTAGGAATTTTACTCTGACCTCTGTGTGCCTGTGGTTTCACCTGGAGCACTTCTCTTACAAAGTTTTCAGTTCAAGTGTGAGGGGCTATGTCTGAAGCTGTGAATCCCCTATGACCAGCTAGAGTGCTTCATGTTACTTTGCTCTTTGCTCCCAAGTGTAGCTGTTACTAATCCTTATCAGTGCTATAGCTTGAATGCTGCAGACTCTGGGGTAGCTGTAATTCAGGGGAGTATTTCTTGCAGAATGATAATGTGGCTGCTAATTTTTCAGAAATGTTTCAAGTCTACCTGGCAAAGTTATCTTGAGGTCATTAGGACTTATTTATTTTATTTAGAAAATGTTAAAATGCAAGAAAATACCAAGTGAGGCAACACAGCTATTTGAGATGGGGAAACCTGATTAGGAATCCTTTCAATAAGGTGTCTGGAAATTTTCAAGGTAGTATCTAAATTTAAGCCACTTACAAATGTGGCAAATTCTTATCAATATGTTTAACTTTTCTATATCCCCCAGGTACATATATACCAGATCACTAGAAATATTTTTCTTTTATTTCATCATGATATAGAATGAGAACATGGTTTCTGCACCAACTTGAAATTATTCTCTCTTTAATTTGTTTATTCTGGTCTGAATAATCACCAGTGGAACAAGGTGTAAATGTTGTTACTTTGACCTAACCTTTTTGCTTGAACGGCTCCTGGGACAAATTATGTGCAGTTCCTTTCCATGTGGATGAGGAGAGTATGAGATAGATTGCACCACTGCCACTCCATTGGCATTAGCAGTGTTACTGCTTCTTTCTTTAGCCAAGGACAAAATTGTTTCTTTTAAAATATATTAGATACTCATGTCACTATAGTGATGATATATAGTCTGTGATACTGTTTGTGATACACAAGGGGTATCTGTCCTACAGTGCAGAGTGAAATACAGATATCCTGAAAGTTATTCATTCTACCTGTCTGATACTTGATTTGGCTCCCAACAGCAAATATACACTGCTATGCTTGACCCCAAAATCCTCATAGCCAAAGAGAGAAAATTAATATGTGCATGACTAGATCCAAACCTACATCACTTTACTCCTTTTGGACAGAGATCTAGGGGAGATCCCTTCCTAGCTTTTAACAAATCTGTTTTGCTGTATTTCATTTTGCCAGTCAGCCTAGTATTTTGTTAAGCAATTGTCTTGGCTTAACCTGAGGAAGCAGCTGAGCCCTACACATCTCACTTTTCCCACAGTAGGATGGGGGAGAGAACTGGAAGGCTGAAAGTGAGAAACATCATGGGTTGGAGTAAAGGCAGTTGTAGAGGTAAAGCAAAAGCTGTGCAAATGAGGAGAGCTAAGAGAGTGTTCACCACTGCCCATGGTCTAGCCATGCCCAGGAGTGCTGGGCTCCATCTTGCATAACAGTGACTTGGGAACTTGCACAACTTTGAATGTCCCCCCATGCCTCCTTCTTCTCCCAGCTTTATATGCTGAATGTAACACTAAATGGCATGGAATATCTCTGGTCAGTTGGGGTCAGCTGTCCTGTCTGCATCCTGTCTGCATGTCTTTTTGTATTATTGCATATAAATGTGCCATTGTTCAAAATGCTTGACAAACATCATCAAACAAATTCCTATAACAGTAATAATGCTGAATAAAAGTAGTAGGTCTGCACTTTTTGTAGCATTTTACGGGATATTTATTGAAACCTTGTGTATATATATATATATATATGCTGGAAAATGTTAGTCATCGTTCCAGACACTCTTTCAATCACTCTGTCACAGTCCTATAGTTCTTTTTGAAGAAGACTTTTTGAAGTCCAGTCTGTACCACTTTTACATTCTAGATGTGATCAATCTTTGTTTAAATATCCCATTTGGCAAATGCCCACTATCCCCAGTGATTTCTATGGATCTATCACATGTCACAGTAGTTATTATGGTGTGGTGGTAAAGTTGTTAAGGAATCATGGTATGGATCCTAAAGTTCTTGCTCCGGGAGGCTTCCTCATATATAACAGTCCAGGTATAAATGAGATGTTTGGTAATGTGATCTTTGTGGTCAAAAGCAAGCCACAATACACCATGCTTGATGCCAATACATTTTTACCATTCTAGCCTTGTGAAACTTTAGCAGACCTTTGTCAAAAGTATGCCCTCTTTGTCGAAATGGATTTTTCTTATATGCTTGTATTAGTCTGTCATAGGTATATACATGAGGAAACTGATGTCAGTTAATCTGCCTGAACCTTGCTACAAAAGACAGACGCAGACATCATGATTAATATCTTTGGAAGAACAGTGTCAGACCACAGTGTCACACATTCTCCTCTTAATGAGCTTTAAAATCCTGTGTACACTAGCACATAAGCCACACTGTCTGCAAGGGTTACACAGGATGAAGAGGAATGGAGATCAAATAACTAACATCAGAGTGCTTAAGAGATGCTAAAGGAACCTGGAGATGGAAAGAGACCCAAGCAACCATAAAGAAAGAAGAAAATTGCCTCCCTCTGTTTAAAGGTGTGGCTTCCTCTGACAGAGGACAAGGTACATTCTACCCCATCTTTCCTTTCTCCTGAAAGGATAAAGAAGAAAGAATTAATTGCTTTTGGACAAGTTGAAAATTAATGCACCTAATGTAAATAACTATTTCTTTACCCTCTTCTGTGTTGAAAGAATCCTGAGTTCTGTAAATGACATATAGGTCTGCTATAGGACTCCTGTCCAGAGAAGATTGGAAGAGCAGACCAGTAGCTGAAAACTAAGTCCAAAGAACCCATTTCCTATGTCTTCTGTGTCCCACATGATCATGATAACATAAGAGGAAGCTGTATGTCATGAAACGTGATTTTTCTTTATTCCCTTTGTTTCTTTGACATATACACTCAGCAGTCACAGAATCCATCTGTTACAACATTTTCTAGGAAATTTTCATGGTAATTGTTCTTTCTATATTTTTCCCCATGTCCACTTACGCTAAAGGAAAAAGGTGTTCTAAAGGAAAAATATCTTTGCACAAAAATATCTATAAAAAATATCTATCTCTTTGCACATTTTAGAAATAAATTAAGCTATTAAATACTTTTTCTTTTTACAAGCCACAGTTTTTAAAAAAGAGATTTACTAACATAAGTAACTGCAAGGATTTATAAGGGTGTAAGTGCAATATTCATGGGACAGTAGATAAATTTAAGGCAGGTGAATAACAACCTTTTTATTTTTTTTGGCAAGCTATGCATGTTCAGGATAGGATAAAAGGCCTGGCTCTGGCATAGGTTCCCTCAGTTGGTTAGAGCATGGTGCTGATAACACCAAGGCTGGGGGTTCCATCCCCATACAGGCCATTCATTTAAGAGTTGGATTTAATGATCCTTGTGGGTCTCTTCCAACTCAGAATATTCTGTGATTCGAAATTAAATCTCTTCTAGTCCATTTAAATCAGCGTGGGCATCAAAATCATCAGCACATTTCCTCAGCTGTCCAACACTTGCTGGTGTTTGTGTTACCATATCTGGGTTTTTTACACATTCATAATGAGGTCTTCAGATCCATGATAACCAGGCTGTTCTGTGTGCAGCCTTGGAAGCAAACCAGACCTGTCAAAGCCAATGGAAAATAAATGTAATGGCCAGCTGGCTTAGAAGGCTGCAGTTAGATCATCAAGAATGAAAACTCCCCTCAGAGGTCTTCTCTCCTCCTGAAGTGGCCTTTGGTCTTCCAGCAACAGATCATGCTATCCCTATCTGAACTGCAAGGCTTTAAACTTAGGGGTTTTTTAGCATTTCATAATTGAGCAAAGGGAATATACTTGTTTTATTTTTCTGTCTGAAATGTGTCAGAACATCAGCACAGATTTTTTTTGGTGATTTAACAGTCTCTTTCTAGACAAGGGAACTCTTGTTTTAGGTGTGATGGAATAGTGAAAAGATGTCCCACATGCCTTCTGCCCAGAAAATATGCGATGACAGGAGTCAGTTTTCTGAATTGTTTCACGCCAATATATTACTCTGAAAGAAAAGTACTCTCTGTACCATGAAAAAGTGTTTTTTAGCTCTTTTACCTCCTTAATAGTTAGACAGTAAAGACAAAAGAAATATGTTTTTGGTGAGTAGACTGGGATTTAAACTAGGCCTGATGATTCTGACATGTGAGGTTGCCTGACTTTTATCTCCTCAGATTTTTTTCAGGAACTGCACTAATTTCCAATTTTTATCTATCAGCCTTACCTCAGTAGAATCTGGTCTCAAATTCTGTATGGCTTACATACATGCAATTGCCAGAGGCAACACTGTTGCAAAATGTAGTGGAACTTTAGTTCATGAACTTCAATTTGAACATGGAGAATCTCTGTAGGAATATTGAAAATCAGATTGTTTCCGCTCAGGCCTCTTGTACTTTAACTGCAGTGTTTAGTAAAATAAACATCTCTAAGAGGAAGTGATAGGCAAGAAGATTGGTGGAAAACATTGAGCCTAAGCAGAAGGTGGGATTTAGAGTTATAGAGCAAAAAGATAAAGGAATTGGTCCATACTAAACACAGGTTCTGCAACCCTAACAGGAATGTGTAAGGCAGGCAGTGGGAGGTTCTTCCAGGGTAAGCAGAGATACTCTTCTTCTTTTTTCAGGTTTAGCACACAGAAGTTATATGGTCCTCTCTTATGTTCTTGGGGTCTCATACTCTAAATTTTCCCTTTATCACCTGTAGAGAGCTCACTGTGGCTTGCAAAGGCTATATATGTAGTACTATGCTGTATTAGTGTGATGTCAGCATTCCACAGAATCACTTTTTCCAATAAGTGTGTAAGCTTGAGGACGTGGGAATGTTCTAGAGGGAGGGGTTTTATGTTGTTTTTGGAATAAACAGGGTTACAAGTGAGAAAAAAAAAGAAGCTAGAAGTTTAGAAGGTTGCAGTATACTTTTTTTTTAAGGTTTATACTTTATATAGCTAATAAAAACATGACCAGGCTCTTGCTTTTGAGGTGGTTGTGGGTAATAAAATATGGTAATGTTTAATAACAGGTGCCTGGAGAACAAGATAGTCAAGGAACAGCACTACACAGCAGGAAAAAGGGGAAAGAATAGTGGTTATAAAGTTAAGCTGACCTACTATAAATACATCAAAATATATTTTCATTTTTTTTCATTCATAAAGCATACAAAAATGCTGGTTTCATGTTAATGGAAAACATTTAGTGAGAAGTAAAATAACCCTTCAATAAACACAGTTCAAAAGCATTTTTCCTCTTTGATGTAATGTAGTTTTTCCATTTCTGACTGCTGTTTTTTTGTGTTTGATAATAAATATGCCTGTCTTTTTAAAGAGTGATGAGAGAACTCTAAAAATCAGTATTCAACAGAAACTATGCAAAAGATGATAAAAGAAATCTAAGCAATAAATCTTATTTCTGTGTTAGGATTTCATTTTACCCCTTCAACTCTATTTTAGTAACAAAAATGAGTTCTAAAGAAAATCTATCTTTAATAATTTTCCATCTGCATTGTATAGGACAATCTATTTGTTTGAAGAGCAGCTCTTACTAATAAAGGGAGGTTAGTACTTCTTTCATGTAAAATAATAGTTGTGGCAGTCCAAACAGGAACTGCTTAATGACTCATTTGTCATTTCAGTCTTTCAGTGCAGCTACAGAAGATGCTTTTATATCCTTATTTTGCTGCTTCTTTCTTTGTTTCTTTTCTTCTTTTATTATACCTATTGTTCACTGCTGAAATGAGCACGGCTGCTCAGCTGATGCCGTTTTTCATAGGCTCTCCCTGCAAGGGAGGGAGATGAAGCTGCATGTAGGTCTCCATGGCGACCTTGGTCTTGGCTTGGTGCCTGCAGTCTGGCCTGCTCACAAAACGCTGTGCCCTGATGAATTATTTAGCTCTGCTGAATCAAAAAAAATACAGCAACAGGCTCCTAGTGAGTAACTGAGGAGAGCAGTAAGGTGACATCAGTCGGCTTATACCAAAGTGCTCGAGGGTTCTCACCAGTGCGGAGGCATTCGTTTGCTCTTTCCTTTCTTAAGGCTCTTTGTGCTATTTATCATTGTCCATGTGGGATTCCAAAATGTTGTCAATGTTTATGAACAGAAAATAAGAGAATAATAATTCAGTAACTTGACTGTCTGTTTTTCCTTTGATGATCTTTTAATTCAAACAATTTTTTCTTCCATTTTTTAACGACCCACATTCTTAGAATTTACGACAAGGGTTTGAGAATGTCATACACTGAATTATTAAGCCCAGAAGTAATTATGTCCAGGATTTCTGTGTTTCTGTGTATTGAGATGATTGTTAAAGAGTATGTGGCAGTTGTCAATACTTTCTGACAACTGACTTTTATTCTGTATATGCATTATATAGTGTTAGTGCACTTGGTTACATGTATTTAACCTTAAACACATATTGGCAGTTTTGGCTTTTGAGGCCAGCCTGCAGGTAGGGAGTGCAAACAGAATAGACAGGAGTTATTTTTTTCTAGCAGTATTATCTGCTGTAGGTATGAAGAAAACTTGGACTCTTGGGGCAAATATATTGTATCCAATGTACGCTGCTTGGTGTGGCACCACAGACATTGAAGACAAATTTTACCAGTTAGCCTGATTTTTACAAGTTTAGTCTATAAAGGATTTTTCCTTTGCATGTACTTCAGGGCAGAGTACATGAATGTGCATGACTCAAAAGCCCTCTTTTTCAGAAGAACTCATAATATTCTTTCTAAGGAAAGGAGATTGCATCATACTACCACTGACTAAAGATCTTGGTCATGTTGATAATAAAATTGTTTTTACCCTGGACGTGGTATATTTTTGCATGTTTTTGGGCAATACAGTACCTCATCTTATGCCCCATCCCATAGAACAGCACTAAGTAAGGATTACAAATGATCTGTTTAGTGGGTTCAGTGGGGAGCATGTCTTTGCCAGGGAGTTGAAGTTCAGGTATATGTTTTTGCCTGACTGACCAACCCCTTTCAATTTTGACACGGCAACATGTAGTTGACCTTCTGCATGAAACCTGAACCAGGAGAAATAATGGTCCCTGCTTGGCATATTGCTTAATTTGTCCATGAACTAACCTGGCAAAATGCTACCAGTGCTACTCTTCACCATCAGTGGCTTGCAAAGGAGCCTAACATTCACTGCAGTCCTCAACCAGAAGAATCATCTTCACAGCTCTGTCAGCTTGTAAATCCAAGGCAGGACAGAATGAGGTGGCCAAGCTTACTCTGTTCCTTTGCACTCTGCTTTTGTTTTAACCAGAAGTTACATGAACTAAACTTATCTAGCTAAGATTATTAGAAGTAAAAAGTAAAATGTTGACTATTGAGTTCTTATTTTCAAAGCAAGTAAGTTAGTCTAATAACCTCATTTTGCCTTGGGACTCACATTTCTTGAAAATGAAGCATGCAAATTTGCTAAAGGGAAAATTGTAACTCCTCTACATTTCAAGAATTCCCATGTCAGTGTCTCCTGAGTCTAGCTAACATCTTTGCATCTGCCAGCTGCAAATAAAGATGAATTAGTAAACACAGAACTCATTTACAGTCAAGAGAATACAAGAATGTGAAGATCTTACAAAGTCACTGTAAAGATATACAACATAATTCAAAGGCAGACAGCTAATGATAAAAAAAAGAAATCATAATTTTTTGTCAGAGAAACATACCACAATATTGAAGCACGACAGTGAAGAAGCATTGGTGCCTTCAGCAGAAAAAATACACAGATTTCTTTCTATACCGAATTATAAAGTCCACCTTTTCTGTGAATAATCAAGAAGTACTCTTCTCTTTTTTTCATTAAGGCCTACTTTATCACCTTTATTTTTCTTCATTTATAGGAATATTCATTATTCTTGGGGGAACTGTTTCTGAATCTGTGAGTGGTTCTCTACCTGAGGCTATTAGGCACTTAATTATAGCTTTTAGATTGTATTATTTTTGACAGGTGGAACATCTGAGTATTGTTATTACATGGATTATATTTACTCCTAAATAATAAAATATGTAAGCTTATACTTAGTTTCACTTTAAAAATCTTACTAAAAATATTACTCCAAAATTTAAATCATTTTTCTAGAAATCATCAAAAACAGTTGTCTGTGCAATAAATAAATTCCTTGAAATACTATTGCAACAGTAGAGATAAAAATGCATTATAAAATCTCATTAGACTGATCTCATTAACATTAGTTGGATAATTTGTAATTCTAAAGAAGGTACTGAGAGATGGGAATGAGTTCTTTTTGCTTTTAGAAGCATGTAAATAATATATTTTTATTTTCAGATATGCCTATTTTTACACTTTATTTGAGAGCATCAGTTTATCAGTCCTGGTCATTTTCATTAGTCATCCAAGGGGATTGCTAATTGACAGTTACAATGATTTATGAGATAGGTCTTATTTTTTCAACTCTGGCTTTTGAGAAAACCTGGTGTTAACCTGATGGACATGTAGAAATTAATTCTACCAGCAGTGTAGTGTGTGGGTTTGGCTACGATGTTTCAGCATTGCTTTTAGTACAACTGACTATTTTAATCCCATTGTGCCATTTTGCCCTGTTGAAATTCCTCCATTTCCTACCACACCTAGTGAAGAAAGAATTTTTATCTCTTTATGTCTGCTGGTTTTGTAAAGGTTTGAAAGTCATAGTCAAAATACTTGAATCACTGTCTTAGGTTTATTGCTGAATACTATGTTTAAAAGTGAGGTGTAGAACCTCTAATCAGTATGCTTAAAAATTTATCAAAGCATTACTTTACATTACTGATTTGTCAGTGGTCTAGTTGTATAATGTGGTATTAATTTAGAATATTTGCCATGTTTTTTCTTATGTTGTCTTTTGTTACTTTGAAGAGTCTGGAGCAAGGATAAATGGTATTTTAAAAAAAATATTATGACGCACATCTTTAATTTGCAATTGTGTTTACTGAAGAGTTCCATTAAGATAATGTGACTTCCACTAAGCTATCAAAAATGCATTTTGTGCTTCACAAAAAAAAATAAGAAAATATTTTTTAAAAATACGATAATGATGGCAATCAAACTTCTCCAAACCAATTAAAACTCTGCTGTCCAGTTTCGTATATTATTTCAAATATTTTCCTGACATGTTTTCTGAATCAGAGAATTTTTTGTAAGTCAGTTTAAATTTTATATAGATTTTACTCAGAAAAAAAATGCTGTTCAAGTGTACTGCTACTCTACCTGCCATTTTCATCCTAGGTAAAAGGGAAGAGAGTTTTGCCCCAAGTTGTTCCACAGAATTCGTTCCCATGTCCTTAAATTTATGGAGAAACTGAAAGAAAATATCCTAATTAACATTTAATGCAGTGTATGATCTCATAGCTTGACTGAAGAAGGCGACTGTAATCCATAATTTAAGAGTGTGAAATGCACTTTTCTTTACTTTATGCAATTAAGTGAAACATTATTAAAGAAATACTTTTCATATTAGCTGGCCAGCCTTTCAAAAGTACAGCAGAATTTAGATATGGAAGGAGAAGTTTCTATTATGTAAATTCTGACTCAAAAAATGACACTAATTCTTTTTGGCTAGTGCAATGGGTTGAATATCCTTTAGTGCCTGCTTACCTTAATCAGCTTTTGGTATTTTCTATCTGCTGAACACTGGCATGATAACAGAAAAAGAAGCATGCAAGGATTCTCATGACACTTCTAAGCTTCTCTAAAGACTGCAGAGAGGAATGGCTCTCAGGGAAAAGATGTTACCTGGCATGGGTTTGGTGATTGGTACAGCTATAAAAGAAGTTGCAAGTAGAGAAGCAAAATTTAGTGTATTCCCTGCACTGCTGGACAGTTCCCCCATGCCCCAGCACTCTGCAGCTGCCCACCTTGCTGTGTGTGTTGCTCCAGAAATTGCTGCTGGTCTGGCTATTCTTCTGTCTTGACAATGAGTATGAAACATTGCCCTGAAATTTGTCTGCATTATCCAGTGTGCTGTTGTTAAAATTAGAAAGGATCAACTTCAGACTAACTTGAAAAGCATAAGCTTCCAAAAAAACATTTATAAAAGTTAGATTTAAGTAAAGGGTTAGTAAAAAATACTTGAGGGGTATTCGTAGAGTTATAGAATGATTTGGATTGGAAGTGACCTTAAAGATCATTGAGTTCCAACCCCACTGCCATGGTCAGGGGCACCTCCCACTAGCCCAAGTTGCTCAAAGCCCCATCCAAATTTGCCTTGTGCACTTCCAGGGATGGGGCACTCCACAACTTCTCTGCGCAATATCACAATTTAAAGCCACATTGACAGTGTTGAGACTAATGGGGCTCCAGAGAGGTGGTTGGTGCTGTGGGCTTGGCTTTCCTTGTTTCAAATAGCTGGGTTGAATCTGACTTTGTTGTTGTTCATGAGGCACTTCTTATGCCTTCTGGTAGATGGTTGTCTGACAGCAGTCAGAGGTAAAAGCTAAGCAGAGTTGAGTTCTTGAATTGACAGCCAAATCCATGAAGTTGCCAAACCAACAGACTAGGTACAGCTTGATTCTGTTATTAGCTATTTTCCTGGGTGTCAGTTTTGTTTCTTTCTTTTTGCCAGAAATTTCTGAAGCTTTCCTGATTTGAGAACTTACTTTTTAGTTCAAGGCACCCCATGCCAGCCGCTCTTGTAAGGCAGATGTCTGTAAAATTTCCTTTATAAGGAGTTCTTCAAAAGAAACCAAAAGGCTTTTAACTCAATAATTAAAGATGTAATTTACCTTTAGGTTTTATTAGAATAGAACTAGATTACTTAGCTTCCTAAGAAAATTCAAAGAGCTTTGAAAAGGTAATACAAATAAGACTAAATGCAAAACCAGGCAATTGCAACAAAGAATGTGCAGCAGATACTTTCAGAAAAATATTCATGGCCTCTGTATGAAGTATTTTTTTAACATTTTTGACTTTGCATGATTTTAAAATTGTTTTCATTCCCTTATACTTACAGACAGTTTTGTGATTTCATCTGAAAAGGATCCTACTTCATTTCAAGGAAGAGTGAAAGATTTTTCATTGGGGAGTCACTTCTAAATGTTCCTTCATAATACACTCAAACAGAAGTATTTCTCTGAATAATGCATAATGGGAGTGTTGCATACCCTTTTTTAGTATGATGATGAGTAACTTTTCTTCTCAAAAGAGAGGCTTAAGAGCAGTGATCCTGGTACCTGAGAAAAAGCTGTTCAGTCACTGGTGTGTTACTGATTGTGCTGCTCTGCCTATAAGTGTGTGTATGTGAGTTCATGGGGGTGGTGACTTTTTCAGGGAGAGCTTTTTCAGGGGTCAGTCTTATGAATCCAGAGTCCTTATTTCACCCCTTGGTGGGAGGCCAAGTGTCCAAGGAAGTTCCGTGAGCTCTTTCTTTTCCTTTTATTCATTGTGGAGTTCAGCTGGTGAGGTGTGTAGGTTGTACGTATGAAAGCCCTTCTGGTGTGATGTGATAAGTGACTGTGAGAATTGGGCACTTTTCCTTCTGAAATAGGTTGTATGGATTTTGTAAGGTTTACTTGGTGTGCAGCTCTAAATGAAAGCAAAATTTTAGTTTCCATAGAAATAAGTACAGCATGTGTTTAAAAGCTTTGAATCATGGCTCTATTTAATGCTATCAAAAGAGATATAACAGCAATGTAAATCTGCCTGCTGAATTTGCAAGCTACTTGCCACTTTATTGCTATTTAACATTTTTCAGTTTCTGCAAATATTTGTATATGCATTGTTTCTCTAATTTTTGAAAAGAATTATTGCATCAGCAGCTGCACAGTAGATTAAAGCTGAACATTCATTCATTCAATTTACATTTTCACGTTCACAAATCAAAGTAAGGAAATAGTTTAATATGTGGCTTTCATTTCTGCTGGTTACATGTGACATGTAAGCACTTCTGTCTGTCTGAAGCAACAACAGTGCAAAGCAGCTCAGAAGCTGAAAGACTGTGCATGGAAAAGCTTTGACAGAACATCATACTGGGCATGTGTTGGATGTTATTTGGGTTGGTGGCTAGGTATGAAAAAGTCAAGAGAACAAAATAAAACAAAGACGGGTGTGAAAGTTTTGGCACAACTTGGTCAACAGGGTTTCCAGGTCTGTTTGTCATCCTGCTAATACAGCCTAATGCATGCTGAATCTTGGAAGAAGTGTCTGGCAAGCAGTTTGTGATAAACTGGAGCCTGTCTTTCAGAAACTGAATCCAAAGAGAAGAGGGCTCTTTAAAAAGCAGGCAGTAAGTCAGTGGGGTCAGCATTTCTTCTGTAGTAACTAAAGCTATATGCAAATGGATATTGCTCCATTCCTTTTAGGATATGGAAAGTTTTGCAGGAGCCTCTTGTTTTTCTGAATAATATTGCTAAACAAGGGTTGTACAGAAAAAAAACACAGATTAAGTGAGAAAGGAAAGCTTACAATAGTTAATGCAATGCAATTTTGCCTTTTCGAGCATTCACAGCCATTTCTCTAGTTTCAACCTGCTTGCATGCCAAAATTCTCTAAACTTGAACACAGAAGTCAGTCCTTACAGTCTCAGAAAAATACATAAGTGTACCAGTGTCTTACGGAGGTGGTATGTCATTATAGGAGAAGTCCAGATTTTCCTTAGAGAAATAATTGCATAACCTTGTAGTTTTGATTACATTCTAGAACACTGAAATCTTATTTTTCAGTATTTCTCTTCAACAGAGATTGTGTATACCTGCAATAGATTTTTATGGTTTGGGATTCTTGAGGGGAAGCATGCTAAGTGGGTAGAAAAAATCCTGAACTGTTATGACAGATTATAAACTTAAAGCAGACACAAGCATAAACGCAATAATACTGATGTCCTGATATTTTAGGACAGTATCTAGATGAAGAACAGAAATTGAATGTACAGAAGGAAAGTATGCATGGTAAGAGTGGCTTATCTCCTTATATAATTCAGGAGACTTAAAATTCAAATTTGTTTTCAGATCTATTGAAAACTTTAATTAAAGAAGTTCCTCATGTCAGGGTAGACATTAGTGGAATATGAACTGGTAAATTCATCCACTCTGCAGTGTAAAGTGCTCCTCAGAGTATCAGAGTATCACTTGTAAACCAAGGTGTGATAGCATAATTTTTGAAAGTAAAATATTTTGAGAATGTAGAAGAAGCCTCCAGGTGAAGGATATGAGTAATAACTCGCTGTTCTGGCTCAGGAATAGCAGGTACTGTTTCTGTAACTGTTTATAAAACTATTGGACTGCTGGGAGTTTAAAACAGTAAAGAGATTTCTTGGTATAACATAGAGTAGGAAGATGTGGGAAATCACTGCAAGTGAAATAAGATTGCATTACAAAGACAGGGTATTTTTAAGACTCAGCTCCCATAGTACTGTATCATTCAGGGTTTATTATTGGAGTGTGTTGTAATTTGGGCATGTGCCTGGAACAGAAGCCGACAATCATGCTTGCTGATAACTATGAAGTGCTTCACAAATTAACCTGAAACTTACTCAGTAAGAAACCAAGAGTTTGTGATAGTAGCCAGGGCCCAACAAAAAGCAAGTTGGTGGGTTTGGGTATTCTGAGTCAGTTCAGATGGGAAAGCCCAGCCCAAAGTGTTTCAAAGGCCCTGAAGCAGTCTAGGTTCAACAAAAGATACACCGCCTTGGAAATTAAAATCTAAGAGAAATATAGTGTCAGATCTCAGGAACTCTCCTAGGGAATGTTCCCAGGACATGATGCAGTGGTTAGTCTCATTAGCTGTGGCAGAACACTTCTACAGTGCAGTTATACTGCCTCCAGTATTTGAGCTGGCTTGTGCAACTCCACAGGCAACATTATGTCCTGCTGACATAGGTTGGAATTCAGCTTACTGCCTATGCAGAACAAGAGCATTGCAGCTCAGAGCCAGTCTGCATGGAAATTCAGGTGATGGGGTAAAAATACAAGCAGAAGAGTAGGAGTCTGTTTCCCTTAAACCCATTTCCTGTGTCAATGTGTCTCACTCCTTTCTTTTGACGTTGCTGTCCTCACCATGCTGTTCCTCCTCATTGTTTCATAGCAGAACAGCTGGGCCCTTGATTATTACTGAGTGAAATGGAATGGATGGGTAAACCCCAGCTTCCAACAGTCCCAAAGCAAGTGTGGCAACTCTTCCACTGATTGTTTTGTCTTGATTTGTCTGTAGTGATAGGACAAGGAGTAATGGGTACAAACTGAAAGAGGAGAAATTTAGGCTACATATAGGAAGAAACTCTTTACTATGAGTGTAGTGAGATATTGGAACAGGTTTCCCAGGGAGGTTTGTGCATGTCCCAACCCTGACAGTGTTCAAAGCCAGGTTGGATAAGGCCCAGTCTAGTGAAAGGTGTCCCTGTCAGTGAGAGGGAAGTTGGGATTAGATGATCTTTAAATTCCCTTCCAAACCATAACATCCTATGATTCTATGATTTTCTCTTAGTTTAGAATTATCATGGAGAGTTATTTGGAGGTTGTGTAGTCAATGCCTGCAGCTGTACATGGAAAATTCCTCCTCCCTTCCCAAGTCAGGAGGTTTGAACACAGCTGTTATAAACAAGCCCTTGTAGGGACAAACAACATTTCTGGAATCAGCATTAATTACCTTGATATCAAACAGAAAGTATGAAATGAGCCTTTCTTTCGTCTACCAGTAAATAGGAGAAAAGACCCCTGATTGCATCTTCCTTCACTGAACCTCACAAACAAATGTCAGCTGTTGACAAAGATTAGTAGAAGCTTGATGTCCAAGCATGGTTGTTGAAAAAATCTGAATAATTAATTTCTTCTGGTGCAAGTTTACTCAGTTCTTTCTCCTCTATCTTTGTTACTCATTCCTTTTCTTTTTTTCCTGTTCTCTTTACTCTTTAACCAAGAGTTTCTGTTCTACCTCCAGCTAGAAACCAGTGTTGGTTCTTTCTGCATGATCTCGTTCACATACAAAACAATGTCATGGAAAAACTTTGGCACATCCTTGAAAAGCTTAGTATTGCACCTCTCAGCCCCATCTCTGAATCTTTTTTGTCTTTTTATCCTCCTCTGAAAGCAAAACTGGAAGGAAACAGTCACAGATGGAAATAGGAATTATAGGGATGAGTGCTTGTAAACAACCCTCCAAGTAGGAAAAAAGGCTTACAGAATTCCATCCAAAATTAAAGGCAATGCCAAAAAACTAAGCCATAAATTTACCTCTTTTAATGTAATTACTTATAAGTTTAGACCAAAAAGACCTATGTTCATATTGAAAATGGGGGTGAGAAATCTATATCAGTAGCTGGAATGGGGAAAGAGTGGCTCTCCTGTTTCATTATAATGACATTTGTTGCCTGTGTGTGCTTCATTTGGCATGACTTGACAAATAATTAAACTGAGACATGTTAAAGATTTTATTTGATCCTTTTAGATATTAACTGAGTTAGCAGTTGTTCTACTGAAAGATGATGTGTTGCTTTTTCATTACTGATGATTAGTTCTGGAATGACCTTACTGCATGAAGCGGGTCTGGACACGAGTGACAGTTTTCAAGGAGGAAGTAACTACTGACCCACCACAAGTTTTAGTGATACTGGGCAGTCTGCAGCATGTATGCAACATGCATGAAAACACCTTACATCTCTTTAATCCCTTTTACAAAAATATATAAAAAGCATTCTGGTACATGAATGGAAGTTCAGGTGGAATGTTAGGACTTGAATTGAAAGAGTTCCTCAAAAGCCCTGCTCAGAGCTGACCACTTACCTACAGATGTTTGGAGATCATATAATTTTTTTTTGGGTGCTCAGGACCCATAACCCAGTTGAGGTTATTGTAACTTCTCGAATGATGAATCCTTAAACTCTGTAATCTCCTCAGCAGTCAATGTATTAGGACAATTTGAGGAAATTCAGAGGACCTCCATAAGATCAGAGGACCTCTTTTATAACCAGTACAGTTGTGTTTCTTTTGCACTAAACAAACACTTCGAAGTAATCTCTTAGGTAAATATTTATTCCAGAGAAAATAATTCTGATTTTCAGAATATTAATTAAAAGCAATTCTGAGGGTGAAAAATCTGTTCTAAGGTTATCTCTGTCTGAGTTCAAAAGAAAAAAACATCTTTTACAGACTTTGAGAAAACTCTGAAAGGATTTCCCCTATTTAAACAGGATTAGATTATCTGGAGGTGCATTTTATGTGTTAAGGGATATGATAAGAGAGTCAAGGCCTTTAAGGTTAAAAATATTTAATGAAAAGCAGTATGAAATTTGACTTTCTGGTTTTCTGGATAATCCATGTCTTATAATTCTGAAAAATAATTTCAAGTATTTGATGAACACAGTTTGGTCAAGTGGTCTTCACACATCAGTGAAGAATGTTATAGTGTACTAAATTTGATATTGTAATAAAACAAGACTATTGTAATTGATTAAACCCTGTTTTGTGAGAATGTGACATCGCTGCAGAAATTTTTGAAACTAATCTCTAATGTGGTACAGTCCTGGGCTAGTTTTGTCAGTAGAGCTTTCATTTTGGATGTAGACTGTGTAAGGGAGCTCTCACAGGATGTAGCACTCTGAAGATATTTTTACTGTGTTGTTGGGTTTATAACTTCAGTGGGGCATTTCCTACTCAGTGATTTTAGCATAGGGCAGGGCAAGGTAAGAGCCAGATGGATTATTTTTATTAGGGAAGAGTACATGTCAGAAGAATACTTGATTTACCAGAAAAATCTGTTGTGTATCTTTTCTTCTACACTTATTTTCTCCTGTGATGAAGACTCATGAAATATTGGATGGGTTTATTTTTTCTGTCTCTGTTTCTTTGGGTAAATCCAGATAGGTGATTCAGAATTTGTAGCCTGGTGCTGTAAATGGTGCTAGTGACATTACAACATTCTACCTAACAAAGTCATTTCAAAGCATGATATCACTTTCTTGATAACTGAGGTTTACATTGTTTTTATTATATTTTCATTGAATTTACTGATCTCCTGGCATAAGCACTGGAAGGAACTGAAGAGCTCCAAGAGCCTCCACTCAGTTTGCTAGTTATATTTCTTTTTAAAAGCAATATGGTCTTCTTAAAAAAAAATGATAAACTTAGGCTGTAACTTTTAATATATTGACTTACAAGGTGCCTGACATGTGGAGTGATAACTCCCTATTTTCATCCCTTTCTGTCTGTGTTCCATGAGGCTATTTATGGTGAAACCACTTAATCATTTGTTTTATAACTTAGAAAGGCTAAGAGCAGAAGGTGTTATTACATCTGATAAAGTGTTGCTATGTACTGCAGATGCCATGCTCGTACAAGATACACAGTCTATGGGGACATCCTCCCATATGCTCTGTGGTAAGCTAAACTCTTGGCTGATACTGATGCCCACTGTATTTTGTGTTTTTCTGAATGTAAATGCTGATTTGTAAAACTCGAGTAAGCATTTATTTAAAATGTATCTTCTGATGGCTGATTGAGTGTTGATTTTGGCAAGCTCTCTGAGATATTCAGGTTTTCTTGTATGTCCACTGAAATATAAAATGTGTATGAAACCTATTAGGATAAAATAGGATTGTCTTTTTACAAATGGTATGTTTTCATTCCACACTTTGTTTGTGTATTGAGCTTTTATGTTCAAAGTGTTGCTGCACATTTTATTTCTATGCTGGAATCTTGAAATGCTCATACTAGCTCAATATAAGTGATGGCAGCTGCAAAATTTTATTTAATCCTGGAGGATAGCACTTTGACTGTTTGAATCTTCCAGAATTATCTATGCATGTTTATTTTAGATTGTTCAGAATATGATTACTACTCAGGTTTCTATAAGTAGGGAGCCAAAAATAGGCTCCTTTGCCATATTCTTGGGTTTGCTATATTTATGTTGTTGGTTGGTTTTGTTTTGTCTTGTTTTTTTCACTAACTTGAATACCTTACCAGGAAGATATTGCAAGGAGCTGTCTGCTGTTCTGGTGTCCGGTCCTAATACTTTAGAGTATCTTTAGAGTATCTTTAAATAACTGGATAGCTGCTTCCTGTGACTGGTTGAAAAGGGAATAAATGCCTACTTAATGAAATGTGCTGTTAGGAACCAGTTTTTGATATTTTGATTTTATGATTTCAAATAGAAACGTGCTGACATTTCTAAGAAGGAAAAAAAAGTTTTGCAAGCAATTCTCAAATTCCATTTCAGTTTTCATCAAGTTGTTTTGTTTTTATCTATTCTTTGTATTTCCAGTTATTATCACATAGATCTATTTATGTGACTGATGAGCTTTGAGAAGTGTCTTGAATGTTTTTGCATCTAAGGAGAGAAGATACTTTTTGGGGGAGAATCCCCATGGCCCTACCTATCTTTGATGAAACATACTGCATCAGTTGAAGTTAACTAATGTATTTTCCTGTAAGAAGGTGAAGGCAGAGTTAAAAATTCAAAGAAAAGGTGATTTTGCTTTCTCATCCTGAGATTTCAAAAACCTTTATTATTTAAATAGACAAAGCTATTTTTTTCACTGTTATATCTAGAAATTACTAAGGTGAATGTGTTCTAAAATATTAAAAAAGCTCACTATGGCTTCCTGTTTGTTTTTTTTTTTTTTTTCTTTTCCTTCTTCCCTTTTTCTGATCTCCACTTTCTACCATTATCTGTTTGCCTTACTCCCTTTTCCACAGAACTCGACCTAACATTCTACTTCTAGAATGCTTTAATAACTGCCCTGTGTCCCCAAACCCTCGCTTTTTCTTTCCCTTTCCTTCCTCAAATTTACCTCCCAATCTTTAGTACTCCTCCCATTGTTTTTCCATTTGTCATTGTCCATGTCCCTCCCTGGACACTGTCCCATTAGCTACCTTATTCTGTTCTCCATTTGCAATACCATGTCCCAGCTGATGAAGTTTTGATAACATCTCAAATGAGAATATGGGATGAAGCAACCACAGAACATATCCTGCGTGACTGCAGGCACAGCAGGTGAAGCAGATATCAAAGCATAGCAGAGAAATGTTTAAGAAAAGTAAGCACTCCACAGGTAGGTCTGGCAAAAGCTATTTCAATAATACATTGGAATTCCAATATATGCTTAAAAATTTAGAACAGACAAACTTCTGCAAAAAAGTTCATGGGGAAGGGGTGAAGAGAAAGCTTTTGTGTTAAGCTCATCCATATACACTGAAGAGAAACATGCTGTTTTGCCCATTTTCTTGTTCTGTGACAACGTTAGACAACCTGCACTGCTTACTCCAGAACTCATCAGCTAAAGGCAGCTGTACCCAAACCTCTGACCTAAATTTATCTTGTCTGGGCTAAACTGTGGCTGATGAGCTACTGAAAGTTTAATCCCACAGTACCAGCTGGCTAAAGCTATTACTCCAAGATTTACTATTGGAAAAACTTTACTTTACTGTCTGTAAGTGACTGCTGAGTCAAATGCATGTAATTCAGAGATGGACTGCAGTTCCATAAATGCAACTCACTTCTTGCCTACTACAAAGTGAAATACCCTGGACCTACTCCAGTTTTCTACTGAAACGAAATACTTGGAAGATTTTATTACAATTTTTAATACGCTAGGCTATTTTGACAAAGTATTTTTTTCTTTAAATATTGTTACACAAGAATTTTTTTTGTGAATAACACCTCTGAAAAAACAGGGGATTTTTTTTTCAGTGTAATAATAACAGAACTCAGCAACTGTCCTCAAGGTCACTCTGTCTTCCTTTTCCAAATGTCTTTGAAGATCTGTATCTGCAAATAACTAGAGCTATGTATTTGTAGGGAAACTTGTAATTGGCTCCATATATCATTCATTCACAACATATTACGCTTGCAATATTATTTGTCTGGTTATTTTTTTCTTTGAGACAGAAATAATTCTTATATACTAATTTTTCCTTACATTCTTCTTCCCCTCTCTCTCTTAATAGAAGTCAGAGTCTTCAGGGCATGAGCACAGTGGTGTTTGTTACTATATTAGCAGTACAAGAACCAACCCCAGCCTTTTATTCAGGTCCTCAAAGATAATGTAATCAGACTACTTTGATTGCAGTGTAGCCAGAAGACAAACAGATACTAGTCTGTCATGATATATTATTAAGTAATAGCATGTCAGACATCAAATCAGGCTCAGCCACTGAGTGTTATCTTCTGCAGGGTTGTAGTCTTCAGATTCCCCATACCTAGGATGGGTCACTGCTACTGTAGTGTGATATTGGGATTCCTAAAATCACTATTTCTGTGGAGTACACATTGATTTTTGTTCTTTGCTTGTAACGTTGATACATTTGAAAAGCAATCTCTTTTCTTAGGGTTATGCAACTATCAGTCAAATGGTGGTAGCATGCAGACAGAGATATATGGAAATGTCAAGACACTGTGCAGGTTGATGTTACTCTTGTTAAACAAATGCAGACATTCAAATTTCACTTCTGATCAAGGCACAAGGAGAAAAATCAATGCTTTCCAAATACATACCGATGTAAATATTTATCTCTGTCTTCTCTTAAAGTTACAATTTCTAGTGGGTTATTGCAGTCAGTGCACTGAAAAATATGAACATGCGTTGATAATTTTCGTACCTGAAAAGGATAGAAGACCACTGCTAAAGAGAAAATATTTTTTTCCTTTAAATTCTTGGCTTATATTTTAAATTATTTACTCCATTTCTGAATGTATAGATTTCTGAGAATGTGGAGTTCAAAACACATGTGGTTTATGCACTTTATACATTGAAATGTCCATTTTATATTATAATAGCTATAATTATAAACATATAAATGGGAATAATTTGCATGGTTAAGAAGCAGCACTTGACTGAAATAAGACAATAAAGGGAAGCAAAGCATGTTTAATGGGTAATGGGTTTGGTCTTAATGACCTCTAGTCTAGTCTTTGAAAGGGTTTTATGCGATGTGTGCTCAGATACTAGAACCATATTAATATAATACATAAGGTATCATTTTCTGAGAATTTAGCTATACTGTGAGCAGTTGTTTGAAATACCATTTGCAGAAGAGAAATGAAACCCTAAAATGCTGCAGACTAAAAAGAGTGGTACAGGGCTCTCAGATCTGAAAGGATTTGCAAATTCAGGATGGTAAGTATCACTCGCAACATAACTGATGTATGTACTTCTGTATGGGGAATTAAGACAGTTCTTAGCCTTTGTTCTAATGCAACCACCACCTTCTCCCCATTCCTTTGAAACTAAAAGGCTTTGTACTTTTCTGTGGGATTCATTAAATAGATCTATAGGCAGATATATTTGGCATTTATGGAATGATGTTCAAATGTTGATACAACTGAGAGTGGGTTCATGTAATCACAAGCTTTGATTCCTTTATAAGCTTAACCCTTTCGTTTTATAGTTTGCATAAATACACTTGACAAAACATGGCACTATTTTACAGAAGCATTCCCACGGTCCCATTAGGAAGCTTTAGTGGGAGGAGACTGCACATTCAGTAAATTTCCATTTAAAGACCTTACGCATTTGATATCTTGTGATAAAAGCCACTGTGTTGCAAATGGTTGGTTTGTTTTTTCCTCTCTTGGAGGGGCTGATATTTATACTAATTATATAAGATTTTATCTTAACTCTTAAGGAAAAAAAAAATCCCTTTTTCCTCTTCAGAGCAGCTGTATGTGTAGAACAGGTTGACACTGCACATACATACTACAAAGCATTCATTTCTTCATCTTTGATACACTTTATCCACTCTTCTTTCCTTTTTTCTACCATTTACTTTTCATTCATCACTCTGTGAAACAGTGAACTATTACAGCTGCTTTTGAGTAATTCTTGCTTTTAAACCCTTTTAAACCCTTTTTTTGTGTTCTTTTTTTTGTTTTTTTCTTTTTTTACATTTTACATAGTCAGATATAAAGAACTCTTTAGAAATTGAGTCAAAAGGACAGAGGTATTTGCTTCCTGGACCTTTGGAGTCTGGAAGAGAATTTTATGTTCCTTAAAAGTTATTAAAACTGAATTAATATGTCTCAAAATGCTCCATAAACATAAATTGGTTTAATTATTGAAAAAATGTTGCTATGAAGAAATACTGTGAATATTTTTGTGCTGAATTTTCCTTCCAACTTTTTATGCACCTGCGTTGCTTGAGAGTTATGAAAAAAAGGGAGATACTTACATTTTTAATGATTCTATTCTCAATGCATATATCAGATGTTATTCTGTTTTTTTAAATAGCTAAAATGAGAAGTGTAACTTCTCTGAGGTCTTTTTGGATGTTTGAATGGAGAAGGAGCATAGTCAAATATTCAGGAAACTTTTGGGTTGCTTTTCTGTATTGTATTGAATTGTAAAATTCAGGCAGTTTTGGAGCAATTTACAGAGTCATAGAATTATGGAATAGTTTGGTTTGAAAGAGTTTTTTTAAAGTTCATCTAGCTCAATGATCCATTCTAGCTCACTCAGGTAAAATGCCACTACATGAGTGGGACAAAGTCTCGCCTAAGAAAGAGTAATTGTATTCACCCCTCCACGAGATGCAGGTGTGAAACCATTTCTTTCTCTCCAGGTACTACAAGGTCCTTCTGCAAGCAAATCTTTAATCCTCCCAGTGACCTGTAGTAGTCTTAGAGCATGACTAATTCTGCAGTCTGTGTGCTGGTACTAACCTTCAACTTTTCCACAGGAAATTCTCAGCTTTTTAAATAGACCCATTGACTTAGATAACATCAATTACATTCTTAGTAGTTAAATATATGCTTGAATTACAGCCTAATGGAACATGATAAAGTATATCTACAGTACACAATTCTGGGCATTATTAAGATACTGGGGATTATTCAGTTAATGAAGATAATATTTAGAGTATGAGGCGAACTGTTTAGCTTGGGAGGAATACCCAGGCAACATCCCTTTATAACTTGTTCATAATTGAGCACCACTCCTGATTATACCTGTATGAGTCTTAATAGACACGGCATGCTGTGGAGTCTGAAGCTTATATTCTAATTAAAACTTCTGAAAAGGTCTGACAGTGGGAATTACAACTATTTCATAACCTAGCCATCTTCTTGATCCATGTAAAAACACTTTACTGCTGAAGAATGGTTTTAGGAAAGTCAGCCAGGGCTTATTACTTACTTGACTGATGTTTTAGTTGTTGACCTTGAACACCATGGCTCAGTGCTCCATCTTTAATTACACAGCCAAATGCTGCAAAATACAGGTGTTTGATTAGGTAATCTAGAATTTAACTTCTGACTACCTGAAATATTATGAAAGGTAGAGGTTCCTTTTTTTTGTGCAGCTGGAATGATTAGCTGCCAAAACTTAATTCTTTGCTAACAGGGATGATGGTTTACCTGTAAATGTTACAAATGAGATGTTGATTTCTGATTAAGAGGTAAGGGAGTTTTATTGTGCTTGTGTAGTTTTTAAAAATATGAAAAAAGCAATTAAACCACTAAGACTAGCAAACATTAAAAAAACAAAGTTGGGATGTATCCTCATATAGCTTGGATTTACTTAGCAGGTGAAGGTGGTTGTAGCCTTCCTCTTTAGTTCTGCTGTACAGTCTAAGTGATGCAGCTGCTTGACTGTGTTGCCTCTCCATATTTTCTGCCTGTCTCCCATCTGCCAACCTGTCACAGACTGTGGCAGCATCCATCCTGATACCACTGCCCTGCGTGCTCTACATCATGTGGTGATGAGATCTCAGCCCTTACTGGTGATGCTATCTATGCCTGTAGCAAGAGCAGGTGACAAATTGTTATTCAATTTTATGCCCAAAAAATATGTATCTGTTTTTCAATGTTGCTTAAGTCACGTTGTTTTTAATTGAAATACAACTGCCCTTTATTCAAGGTAATTCTAGAAACTAAAAGTGGCCAGTCCCTTCAGAACTCAGTGCTTCATCATGATTACAGAGGAGAATTCTCAAATATTCACATTAATCTTTGGGGCTGCTTTTTGTGCTGCCTATCTGGTGTTACTTGCCTTCAGATAGTGTGTGAAGACATTTCTTTTCAAAGGTACTCCTGGAGTTGGTATCTCCCAAGAATTTGGAGAATTTGGAATAGATTGCAGATATGTTCTAATATGTGTATAGGATTTCTCAATATTGTCAATCAAATAATTGTTTTCAGTTAAGATAATTATTAATTACCTGCATTCACTGATGAGGGCAGTACTTCAGAGAAATGATTCTTGCTATAGTTGTCCCTTGGCTGTGTACAAGCTGGATCAAGATTGCTGGGGAAAATGTGAGAGAAACAAGCTTTCTAGATCCCATACTGACAGCTTGAGAGGGGCTGAGGGGAGAGTGGCATGCTTTGTTATAATCTTGTTACTTGTAAACTGGTAAATGCCACTAAAATACAGTAAACACTGAACCATGAGGTGCTGTTTTTGCAGAACCATTCCTTGGGGTTAAATCACTCCTTAAATTGGCTGTGCTCACTGGTTTAAGAAGCATATTTTGTTGTGCTACATTCTATGACCAGATGATGGCTGAGATGCCACCTGGACTTGAAGTTCTTTGTGTGTTTTTTCCATGTGTGTGTCTGTCTTTCATTCTTATTTTGAATATGATTTTTGCTAAGACTGAGAGAGTTAACTTTTCTACAAGTGAACTATTGCCCAGTGTGGGAAGACGTGAGACAGAAAAGCAGTACTATTGACATTGATTCCCTTTGGGAAAAGTGTGAATGTTCTTTAGGCAGGGCCATTTGCTCTGAGCATCTCTCTAGCCAGAAATCCAGTAGCAAATGACAGGACCAATAGAGCAAAAAGAACTGCTACTGAAATAGCAGAAGTAAGAACATTTTAAAAGGAGCATGCTGTCTGAACAAAGAAGGGTGCTTTTGCCCAGAAATATAATAGGAAAGGGGGAAAAAAAGTAGCTTCTGGATAAGCATAAATTTCATTAGAAGTTTCAGAAGTAAAATTATGTTTAGGAACCTGTTGCTACCTTAAGGAGCTTACTTCTCCCCCCAAACTCACTTTTCTCCTCCTTCTCCTTCTCCTTCTCCTTCTCCTTCTCCTTCTCCTTCTCCTTCTCCTTCTCNTTTGTGTGCTCTTCTCTGTGTTCTAGAAATTCTGCTGCTGAAGCTGAATTCTTTCTATCTGTTACCAACTTGTTGCTTCAAAAAATAATGATAAACCAGCATCTCTGATATAGCTGTGTTTTCTGGAGAAATATATTCAATTAACAATTTACTTAGGAGGCTTGAAAGGCTGTTCCAGAGTTGAGGCAGCTGAATCTGAGGATCCTCCTTACCTGGAATAGTGTCAGATTAGAATTTGCATTGAGAGAGCCAAACTTAACCATGTTTTTCACCCACTACTTAAATAGAGGGAACTTTATACCATGTCAAGGTCTGTGCATTCCATCAAACAGACTAGCTTTTGGTGAGAGCAGCAGAGATGAACCAAGCTGTGATAGAGGGCTTGGTTTTAATGTTATCAAGGATGAACCCATTGAAAATACCTACTTGTTGGATAAACGCTGAAAGAGGAAAAAAAAAAAAAATTATATCATGGATTTTCAGTAAGTTGAACAGGGAATAGGTTATAAGCTTGTCATTTTACTGTTTGCATGGTTGAAGAAACAGAAGGCAACAGGGCTAGGACCACAGTGATGATCAGAGAGAATGGAGCACCTCTCCTATGAAGACAAGCTGTGAGAGTTGGGGTTTTTCAATGTAGAGAAGAGAAAGCTTTGGGAAGATCTCATTTTGGTCTTCCAGTACCTTAAGGGGTCTTAAAAGGGAGAGGGACTTTTGATATGAGCAGGTAGTGTCAGGACAAGGGGCAGTGGTTTTAAAATGAAAGATAGCAGGATTAGGTTAGATGTTAGGAAGAAGTTCTTTGTTCAGAAGCACTGGAACAGGTTGCCCAGGGAGAATGTGGATGTCCCATTCCTGGCAGTGTTCAAGGCCAGGTTGGATGGGGTTTGAGCAACTTGGTCTACTGGTAGGTGTCCCTGCCCTTGGCAGGGGGGTTGGAATGAGATGATCTTTAAGGTCCCTTCCAAACCTAAGCATTCTACAATTCTGTTTTTCTATAATTCTAACCAATCCACTGAACTCACAGGAAATTCAAAACTTTTGGTTGCACTTAAATAAGAAAAATTAATAATATTTGGGTACTGATATTATTTACAGGAATGCATTATGTGGCAATAGACTATCACGTTTCTTTAGTGTATGAGTAGATAGTAAAGAAGAATTGTTTTCGTAATGAAAAACTGGATGTATAGATAAAGGGATCTGTTTCTTCTCAGTAGAATATATAGTGCTGACTACTGGAGCATTGTATAGTTTGTGTGTGAAACATGATTCACTTAAGAATGAATCAAATAGAGTTTGGAAGTGAAGTTTAGACCTCTGAAAATAAGGAAACTAAAAAAAATAATGTTTGTAATGTTTTGTGTCTGGTACAATTATGGCCTTCACTGATTTGCAGTAGTAAATCTGTAATAAAATGAAACATTGTGCTAATGGGAAAAGTAGGGGTGTGGACTTCAGCCAGACATGGCATTTTCTCATTTGCTTTTTGTGCCCTGCTTTTACCTTTCCCTTGTCACATAAGAAGGTTCTTTTTTCAGTGCCTGCAATTAGATGCTTCAAACTGTCAAGTGTTCCTACCCAGTTACAGTAAAGAAATTAATTGTGCTACATGAGTGAACTAGTGCTTCTCATTCTGCCATGCATCAGTTATATTTGAAGCAATTTGGAGTGGTCTGTCTCCTTTGCAAAAGAAATGTCAGTATGCAGTAGCTGTTTCTTGAGTTTAGCATCTGTCCCAAATAGGAGCAGTATCTCTAACATCACTGCTCATGCAAATGAGTTTAAGTTTGGAAAAAGATGAATAGGCTGCAGAGTTACTTTGCTCTTTCACAGGAGTAGAGAGATGCTCGAGATGCATCTTTGTGCATTAGATCTACTTAAAAGGAGTACTAATAAATCAATTCTCACTCTTGGTATAGGTGCTTTACACTACAAAAGAGGAGAGAAAAACAGTGTTAGCACTAAGAAACAGTGATTGTAGGAAGACAAATTGGTGTGGGAATTGTGGGCCTGAAGTGTACATGCAGCTACTTTAAACAGTGTATTTGGAAACTAAGATTGTTTCTTACTCAATCTCCTAAACACAGATGTATGTTGTGCAGGTTAATATGGGTGCAATTTTTTTTTTTTTTTTTTCTTCTGTAACAGGAAATTGCAATTTCTGATCTTGCAAGTACTTAAGGGAATAAGCAGGGTATACTGGAGTACTTTTAAATAAGATAAGAATAGATTTTATAAGGTTTATTTTAAATCTTTGAATTTCTGTAGGTCATGCATATCAAGGTTTTATGCTAACCACAAGCAATGAAGATTTACCCACAGTTGTAATTAAGCAAAGTCAGAATTCAAAACACAGTGTTGCTGTAGTAGACTTAACTAATGATAGCTTAAAGATGGACACTTGCTTTTTCAATTAAGAAGACAGTCTTCCATTGCCTAAATTACACTTTTAATGTAAACAGTTACATAAGCACTGTATTTCACTATTTGTTTTGAAGTAGAGAGGAAATTTAGTGCCAAGGTGGCACAGCAGAGCAATGGAGTCAGAAGAGCTGGATTCTGTACTTGACTTTGGCCCTAGTCCATCACTGAAAAAAGGAAGACAGACTGCATAGTTAAAAGGATCATAAATAAAATTTCTGTGGGGTTTTTTTTTTATTTTTATTATAAAACAGTTGAAGGCATCTGTTATGCAATCTCTTAAGAGACTAGCATAATAATTAACTTTTAACTTTTCAAAATATAAATTGAAAAATGATGAACATATGCATAGTTGACCAAAGTGACAGTTTTCTAAAGAGAATTTTATTTATCTTAGACTACTAAAGTTAAAAAAAAAAAATATTGTGTCATGGTAGATTTTCAGGTCAGTCTTCTTTAAAAAGATAGATTAAAGGGAACTGAAAATTGTCTGATGATTTAGAAATCATCTTCTTTCATAATACCCTTCCGACTATGTACAGGTTTAATGGGAAATAAGACTCCACAATTCAGCAGTTCGAGAAGAATTATAAGATTCTATGACATTAAATATCCAGAGGCAGAGGTGTATGAACATTCTCATGAGCAGCTGTCCTTCATTCACTTACGTTGGTTCACTGGTCGAGGCTCCCCGTGTGGCCTCTGAGTTGCTGTGGAAATGACCCAGCGGGAGCTTGCAATGACCTGGGAGACTGAGCATTGGCTTGGCAATTATCACAGCATAATTCATGCAACAGTGAAGTGGCCTGGTCTGCACTGTGGATATAAGAAAGTAGGGATAATTTAATGTCTGCTTGATGACTGTTGCATATCCACAGTTGAATTGAACTTTCATTTAGAATTAAGTGATTGCACCCTGTAGAACTCAGCACAGATAAAAAGAAGACGACTTGCAGGTCTGTAGATTGTGAATGAAATGTAGATTGCAAGGGTGAAGATTGCCTTAAGAGGCTAAAGTATCCCAGCAGAGGTGAGAGACGGAACCCTTTAACTTCAATGAAAGCAGCATGGAACCCCTGCAGAGTAGCATGGTTTGGATGAGAGCATATATTTTAGTCTGAAAGGGAATTAGCACAGTTGTAACAACAAATGATACAAGTGATATCTTAAAATGTTAGGGAAAAAAGTCAGTTTCAGGTCTAGTTATAGGTCTTTTTCTAATGTGGTTTTGAAATGTGCCTGGATCTATAATTAAACTCTTTTTTTGGAGCAGCCCACAATGGGCATTTTTCATTCAGAGAATGAGAATTGATTCTCTTCAGCTGGTCCAATGCTCATCTCTTTGATCTAAACTCAGGACAAATAAAGATTTATAGAATTGGATCTACAAATAAAGCAAAAGAAGTGTTACTAGCTACTTACTGAGTAAGAACTTAAATATAACTTCACAACAGCAAGAGCTGAAAACAGGAATTGTTTGTTATTGTTTGAATTCACCCTTCCTTTCATAAAGTGGCTGTAGACTCTTTTAGGGTCCAAAGCCATTAGTGTGTGAAATTAGTATAACTAACTTCTATATGTTTGCTAGGAGATATTGAGAAGTTGCCTGATTATGACTACTGTTCATTTGCATCTAAGGTTTAGTGATTAGCCTTACACATAATTACTTCATATTTTAAGATTTTCAAAACTGAGTAAAACCAGATAAAAAATCTGTCAAGCAACCAAACAACGAAAACCCCACCCCTGTTTATTCTTCTGTAACATTTTCTATTGAAATGTGACAAATTCTCAAGCAGGGGCAGATGTTTTCTCCCTAATGCTCTGAAGGCATCTTTCATCTCATTTATTTGACAGTATGACGAAAGCCACTTAGAACTACTAAATATAACATCTTTGCCTTGTCAGAAATAGAAAGGTGCAAATTAGTCTAAGAATTAAGCAAATACAAAGCTTAAGGATTCTGGGAGAAGCAGAGAAATGACTGAAAGCTGAGTTTGCTAGCTGCATATGTCTCCTTCATTAAACTCATGCCTCAAGCCCAGTCAATCAAAGGAAAAGTTCCATGAGCAGCCTTTAATTATGCACCTACTATGTACATATAAATCTCTTGGATATTGGTTTTGAGAACTATTGCAGATTCTTAATTAAGTTAAGCACATGTGACTGTTCAGAAAACATGGAAACCTTGATATTTAATTCCTTGAAGTTGTGAATATAGTCTTGTTGTTGTTTTATCATGTTAGCACATGATAAAATATAATTCTACACAGCCAATTTCAACTGCACTTTTCAGAAAGCAGTTAGTGCAGCAGAAGTCTTTCAGAATTTATGATCGCCTACTTCCTGTGTAAGTATTGAGTCTCCTAGTACAAAAAAAAAAAGTTGCAGGGGATGCAACTCATTACTAGAAGCATTATGTGCTTTCCTTCCTCTGCACTCTTCATTCTACAGCCTACAGATTCTTGCATGTATCCTGAAACTGACTCCAAAAGAGTCCAAGACTTCATTGTAATGATGAAAGGCAGATTTATTTTTAGGATTTTTTTGTTTGTTTGGTTTGGTCTTTTTTTCTTTTTAACCTAAAACCTTTAACTAATGTAAACATGTTTGTGAGAAATTAAAGATGTTGTTGAGAGTATGGTTGGTCTAGAAATGTTGGATTCCCTACTCTAGATAAAAGATTTGTGACATGACCCATATTTATTTGCAAAACATTCCTTTTGGCCTAAATTCCTGTAATGAATAATTCATTCTCTTTTGTTTTATAGGACTCTAAATTTCACTAGACTTTTTTCAGAATTCTGTTTTGGTCATAAGTTCTCAGTACAGTTCAAACATTTATCTGATATTTTAGCTGTGATTTGTGGACCCCACTGCTGTATAGCAGAGGATGTGATATTAATAAAAATCTTTGAATAGCACAATAGCAATGTTAGTTGAAGGATCTGGTAGCAAGGATCTTACTGCAGTAAATTATATTAAATTTTAACACATAAAGCTTTTCTAAGTGCCTACAATTTAACACAGTAAGATTTTCTTTACAGATCTTTCCAGCCTGTTGACATCTTTTTGATCTGGTGATTTTCTGTCTCACAAGTGTGTTCCTTAACTAAAATGACTCTTACACTTTTTGACAAAGTTCATATAAACATTCAACCATTGTTTTAATAATCTCCTTTTAAGTTTCTTTAATATTTTAGTGTCATTCAATGAGAAAGATTTTCATCAATGTGTAAGGTGAACTTTGGGAACATTATGGAATTTCTATGACAGTTTTCTGCTAATAAGAGAAAAAAAGCTTTGTTCCTTTCTAGTGGAAACTGTAAAGACCTCTTACTTTGTTGGCTTAGGCACTGTACGCTGCTGCAGAAACAGACCAGAGCTAACTTATTATTTTAACATCAAGGATGAATAAATTTCTTTGTAACAAAGTCTAAGATGGATTCATAACATCTGACCCCTCTATTTTTTTAATCTTGAAATCCTTGAATTTTTTAATTTCCCTTGAAACTTTTCCTGGTACTTTTTCATATACTACATTAGACTTTTCAATATTTCTTTTCAATATTTTCACCGCTACAGTTTTATTTCAGCTTTGACATTTTTAGTAAATTGGGACAGTGGAGGGATGATGTTACTGTATCCTAAGGAGATCTGGGTATTGTTGAAGCCAGTGGGTCTTTTGTTGATTTTTAAGGTTCCTCTTTCTTTTAAAGAGCTATAAAGTTTGCATTGGGCCTTTTGGCTTCATCAGGAATGTTTGTGCAATTCTGAAGGTTATTGTGCTATAGCTTATTTAAGTCGTCTTCTACTGAAGAGATGACATCTCTCAGTATTTAGATCTTTGCAGCTTCTCTTCCTCTTCTTTCATATCTGTTTCTTCTCTGCACCAAATCACCCTACTCTTTATAAACTGGCATCATCTGTAATAAGATAAACTATGAAAAAAGTGTTTCTCCATTTTACTGTCTTCAGCACAGTGTGAGGAAAGCACTTCACACCATCTCTGAAACAACACCAGATTAAGGCACCTTTGGAAATCATGGAATAAATTAAATGATTTTTTGCTGTCTCTGATAGTTTTGCTTTTTATAATGCTATCTTGTGGTGGGAAAGACTTAACATACACTGTGGTTTTAATGATAAGGTTTACATAACCTTAAAGACCCCAGGAGCCATCTCCTGTGTTTTCTTGAAGAGAATGCAAGAATAAACTCAAATGAGCTGGACAAAAGGTCATTTTAGTGGAACCTTTAAATAGACATTAAAGAAAGCTGCCCTCTCTCCATATTTAGGTCCATCTAAAAGGAGTGGAAAAACATGGGGGAACTTCCAATGATAGCAGCCTATTTTCTAATCAAAAACAGGACAAGAAGCTGAGCTTACCACCTTCTGGAGATAAATATTTTTAAGCGTGTGTAAGCCTCAATGATTGACATTTTCATAAATGTTTGTACTGTAGAGAGATTGTTAAATTGCTGGGCATTTGCTAGTGAAATGTAAAAGAAACCTCTTAAATATTAAACTATACTGCAGAAGGCTGAAAAGGTTTTACTGTATCAGAATTGTGCATAAAACAACACTGAGAAAATGACTGCTGATAAATTCTCATGTGAATGCAACAGTGGCTTAATTAAATGTAAATTAAACAGTTAAAATGCAAATAAGGGCTCTCTACTAGTTGATAGTTACAAAACAAGTGTTTCAGTTTGTCTTGCAGTAGTGAGTATGTGAAATGTGAAATATGACTATCTATTACAAAAATATTCAATCTTATTGGAATTTATTATTTATTGGAATTCTTTTTTCATTTCATTAGGTTTTAGGACAAAGGAGTTCTACATTTTTGACTCAGATGCCCAGTCTTTCAGTTAGTATTAATCTGAGATATTAAATCAGTCTTATATAAGCAATGGATTTAGAATATAATGAATCCTTTTAAATTTTCATTGCATTTTTCTAATGCATTTATAATGCAAAATATGTAGACAATTTCTAAGATCTCTTATGTCCATTTCAATAATACAGATTATGCCTTTATTTCAAATTATTCTATAACTGTGAAAATATTTGCATGTGTGGATGTATTTTTCCTTCATTAGATACACACATAAAATTATAGATATGATTACTGTGTTTTTAATATAAAGAATTCTTACATGTTCAGTAATGAAGATGCTATGCAGATTGCCTCAAAAGTGCATCTGAGTGTTGTATTGTCAGTGGTGGAATTTCCTATTGCAGATAGAGCCCTTTTGCACAATTACATCCATGCAGCAATTGTTGTCCAGTGCTCTTAATACACACTTTCAATGCTTATTTTTGTGAAAACTAAATTATTTAGCTTAAAGTCACACTTTTTCCATTGTAATCTTTATAATTCAGAATTTCCCCACAGTTCTGAAGATAATTTAATGAAAATTCCAGACATAATGAGATCAAGGGACATGACTGACAGCTATTTACATCATATGTACTACTTTAAAAGGCACTTAGGATTGCATTGCTTCTGCCTAAAGCAATGACAAAAATGTTCAAATCCTAAAAGATGTATCTGTAATAGAAGAGTTTTTAAGTATTAATTTTGAAAGACCTGATTAATATAGTTAACAGCTTTTATTGTGGAGCTTACAGATTTTGTAAACACCTTTGTTTTCCCTTCTTTTTGATCGTGCTTCTATTAGCATAAGTGCACATATAGGTACACAATTAATAGAACTCTTCTGATTAATTTCAGGAAGATTAACACACTGAATTGTCACCTCACTCAGCTGTGAGGAGAGGACAGTCAGATTGCAAGGGACCATAGAAGGGTTTGGATTGGAAGGGATCTTTTCAAGATCATCTGGTACAACCCATCTGTAGGCATCATCCTTTAGGCCAGGTTGTTCAAAATCCCATCTCACCTGAATATTTCAGGGATGGAGCATCCACAACTTATCTGGGCAACCTGTTTCAGTGCCTCACCACCTCCACAGTAAAAAAAATTTCTTTCTGATATCCAATCTAAATAACTCTCTTCCTGTGTAAAATAGTTGCCTTTTTGTCCTGCCACTACAGGCTTTGGCAAAAAGTCTCTCTCCAGCTTTCTCATATGCTCCCTTTAACTATTGAAAGGCTGCAATAAGGTCTCCCCTGAGCCTTCTCTTGTCCAGGCTAAACAACCCCTGCTCTTTCAGCCTTTCCTCACGGGAGAGGTGTTCCAGCCCCTTTCACTCAATTTTGAAATGTGTTAATGACAAAGACCTACTTGTAAGTTAAGATGTCACTGATAGGCTGAACTATTCACAGATCTGAAAATTGAGGCAGGAATCTGAAAATTATAGAAGGATAGTAGGGAAGAGTGATGATTAAAACTTCTAAGCTTTGAGGGTTCTCTACAGAAATGTCTGAAGGGCATCTAGAAATGTTACTTGGTATGAATCACAGAGATGCCATGAGTTTGGACTGGTGGGTCAGAAGGGTAAGACCTGTTTAGAAAAGATGAGCCAAGGAAAACTGGTAGAGTTACATTTCATTTGAAAAATGTATTTCTACTTTTCTGATGTTCAAGTAAGAAAGTGAGAAGTAGAGTTCTTGAAGGCAACTCTAGAATTCTTCTCTTTCCCTTCACACCTTCATGGGCTGTGAAGGGAAAAGAGACATTCTCATTATTGGAATCTATTGCAGGCAGTTTACTCAGAAGAATGGAGACACTAGAAACATCTGAATGAATTGGCGTGGTTGAATTGAAGAGCATTGGATAGTCAGTTCCAAAACCAGTGTGTAAAGGTAGAGAAGGTCTGGCATATGAACAATTTTATTTTAAAAGATAAAGAAAGTTGTTATTATCACAATCAGATTTGGCTGAGATTTCTGAAACTAGCTGAGTATCTCCACTTGGAAGCCAATTTGGGTGAAAGTGACTGTAGAATGGCAATATTTATGGGTTTAGGAAGAAGCAACCATAGTAGTAGAACATGAGCAACTAACTTCAAAAAGAGCATACTTTAATGAACCTAGGGGATCTAGTAGGAGTAATCTCCTGGGAAGATAAATGAGTGAAGGAGAGCTAGCAGTTACTGAAAGAGAACATGTTAAAAGGAGAGCTGAAAACTGTCACAATTGGCAGGGAACATAGGAAATATACTCAAAAATGTTGGATGCATTCGGGTACATAAATAAACATGAAAACTTTGGGGGAAAAGCTCTGAAGGTGTTAGAATGATGCATTAGAATGATAAAAGTATAGCCCTGGTCCATTACTCAGCAAGAAAGAATAACAACAAAAAGAAAAAAGTAAATCCCCTTTCTGTAGGCAAGTATTTAATGAAATATTACCATTATCAAGTAGGTACAAACAGAATTGGAAGGAATACTTCTTAATAAAGAATATTAATGTAACATGATGTATTCATGTTGACAGTATCCAGTTAAATTTGCCCTTAAGTACTTAGAAAACCTAGTCAGTTTAATCCCTGCACCATTAGCAAACATAGTACCCAACTTAAAAAGAGGACAAATAGACTACTGTAGAATTACAGATGAATCAGTGTAATTTCAACATCTGGGAAGTTACTGGAACAAGTTATTAGCATTCAGTGTGTATGTACAGAGAAGATAAAATAATAAAAACAGCTAGAATGGTTTTGTCAAAAACAATCACATCAATGTACTCTAATTACTTTCTTTGATGGGATTTCTGGGTTAATCGGATCTGGGAACAGATAGGATTAATTTTGACTTCAGGCAAGGTTCCTGACACTGTCCCACAAAGAAGTCCATAAATAAATTAGGTCAATATGATCTAGATGAAATTAAGATGAGGTACATAACTGGTTGGAAACCATACTTAAAGCTGAGTTATCAGTATCTGACTACTGAGAAGGGTCAGCAGTGGGCCTGGTTTTTTCAACATTTTTGTAAATGACTTTGCAGCAGACTAACAAATATACTTCATAAATTTTATGGATGCAATATGACAGTTTGATAGCTTTTCAACAATAGGAAAGAAAGATCATTGTCTTGGGAAATTTTAGCTGTTATATATCACGTGCTGAAATTAGGTAATAAATATATCTGTAAAATGGTTAGTGAGAAGAGAGAAATGCACAAAAAGAAAATGAGGATAAAGAACAAGGTATTTATTCTGAAGATCAGTATCTGAACGCTAGAGTGGACCACAGAATTTGTGAGATAAAAAATAGTGATGGTTTGAAAAATAAATATCAGCTGTTATTCTGGTTGTCTTACCCAGATTGCCATATGCAGAGTATGTAAGTTAGCAATTTCACTCCAGACCTGATGAAGACTTGACTATGAAGTAATTATGAAGTAATGTATCCACTCTTTTCCTCCCTACTTTAGAAAAGAGCTAAAATTTATAGATGCTCAGAGGACAGTTGCAAAATTACAAGAGGTATGGAAAATTATCTTTTGAGCCAAGAAGACATATTAAATTTATTTCATCTAAATAGTGGAACTCATGATAAAAGATTTTCAGTATACAAAAGACTGTTATAAACAAAAGACATCCATGTGTATAAACAGGTAATAAATGGTTTAGTTTTCAAGAAAAACCCTTGAGGTAACAACCAATCAAAGGCCTGTGCTTTATTTTTGGTATGTAGAAAAACCTTCACCTTTGAGAATGAAATGCAGGAATACTGAGTAACAGGAAACTGTGAGGGTTCTCTTTCACTGGGGTTTTTGAAGGGGAAAAAAAAAATCTGACCTATATAGCCTAGCTGCAGTTTATTCTGATTGTGGGATAAGCAAGTGATTTCATTACCCTTGTGCACTCAAGCAGCCTTCCTTTTTTTTAATTTTTTAAAATTTTTTTTAGCAAAATCTATGTCAAAATTCAGTGTTTGCCCTCATCTCTACTCTTTTTAAACTTCTATTTATCTTAGTGTGACCTTTAAATTGGTCTTTGTATCTGGGGAACCTGACAGGTTATCTCAAATGTGATGCCTTCCTAATTAATCAGTTATTCCAAATAGGTTTACACATACAGAAGCAGGGAACAGAGTTCCTGAATCAGCTCAGGGTGAGTCACTTGCCAGACTGCTGCTATTAATTACTGCACAGATACTCTCTCTACAGTTTTGCACAAATGCTCTTCTGTCTCGTGGATGTTCCAGATGTGCATCTGGAGCACAGCAGCCTCTCTCTGCAGTGAACTGAGAATGTCACCTCTCCAGGCTACGATTTTGTTTATTTGGGGCTTTTTGATGGAAATGGCAGTCACCATGTCTGAACACATAACATTAGAGCTATCTGGAATCACAGATTTTGTCCCAAGGCAATTCTAGTCTTTTGACATTTGTTTTTTGTCTTCCTTACTAGATTAGATCTCCTCTATCACATTGGTTTCATTTAGACTGCAGTGCCTCATTGAAGATGTAGTTCAGACTGTCTCACAGGTGTTTCACCACTGTCTTAGAGCAAATTGTGCTGGGTATTCCATTTGCTTGCATGACTTTACCAGATCAGTCATATGTTTTCATAGAGCTCTTCCTTACCTGTACCTGTGTAAGAAAGAGAACCTCAAGCAGATATGTCAAGCTCTGTGATTCAGTGACAAAACAGGACCTTATTTCATAATTTGAGGGTTGGGGTTTTGTTCCAAGAATATTTCCTGCTCCTATTTAAGAACTGAGAGATTTATATGAAAGCACAGGTTTTATTTTCATTGATGATGAAATTAGCTTCCACAGATTTAACCATCTCTGTTGCTTCAATATAGGAGGAAAAAAAAAAAAAGGGATCCTTGGCTGGAGTAAGGAAAGACATGGCTTCAGGAACAGCAGTATTGCAAAAATGTAATATTTTGTTTATTTTGCTCCTGCCCAGCTGATGGGTGGCAGTTAAGGGTATTCTGGTTTTTAAGCAGGATTCTTCTGTTTTTCACTGTTAAAGGGATTATGTAAGCAAAATTGTTTGTTGGAGATTTTTTTATTATTTCTGGCAAAACATTCACATTTTCCCTGAGTATATTACACTCTAGTATAAGCAGTTTATTTGTTCTTAAAAATAAATAGACTACCATGTAATATTATCTTTTCCATGTAAGTTCACTAAAGCTATAATTTTCCTTTAAAGCATTTAAATATTTGCTGTTTTTTGGATAGAGAAAGCAACCTCATACAGAACTTCTACAGTCCATTTAAACTGTAGCAACCATATTTCTTCATCCATTGTAATGCTCTTGTTTCAGGCCCAACAAATGACAAGTGTAGTTTTCATTATTCATTTATCTTCATTGATTAGTTGTGCATTTACATTTCAGTTTTCTTTGTTTTTGGATTTTTTTTTTTTACATGGCTCACGTCCAGTAGCTAAGTGATGGGAATTTCCAAGCTGGTCTTATATGTGTTTTATTTTATAGCAAAACCTCCACAGGTGTTTCTTGCCTTTATATGGTGTTTACATGGGTCTTTTTTTCAGACTCTGTCCTTTTACATGGGAAATTATATCTAGAATTTTCGTTTTTCTTCAGTCCTCAGCAAGAATAAATTTTTCTGCCTTCATTTCCTCTCCTATTCTTAGAAGACCATGGGTGGAAAAACCTAGAAAAAATGACTTCTAGGCCAGGGATACCTAGAAGTACCTGTCTAGTGGAAAATCCATGTGAGATTGCTTCCTTGTCCTGACACAATCACCGCTGAGATGTGTCTGTTGATGGGGGAGTGTGGAAGGTCTCTGTCATGGCATTAATAGGCCTGGCAAGCACTGAGTTGAAAGGAGCCCCTTATCCAGCAGGACTGCCCTGCTTTCTGTTCCAGATAGCTTTTCAATCATTTTGAATTGTGTCTGCTTCTATCATAGCTAGATTTTGACTTGGTAGTCTACTTCTAGTAGGAAAGTCAAGCAGCACTAATGGCAGTGTCCCTGCTGCAGAGCTACATCTACTCTGCTGGCTTTCATCTGTGACTTTAAAACTCCTCAGGGCTTTGTCCCTGTCATTCAGTATAATTACATACTTTAAGCACTCTGTAACTTTTGGCAATACCAGCTTATATAACAATGCAGAAAAATATTTTTTGATAGCATTGGTAGTGTGTATTTTTCATGAAGCAGGATGATGTTTTAATTTATTTGTTTGGATTTGTGATAAAGTAAAATCTTATTAGAGAAAGCTAAATTATAGTGCAATCTCTAGTAAAGCAGACATGAAGTTGATTAAATAATTTACTACTTTGCCTTTTTCTTATCTTTAATTGAATCTAGCCCATCTCAATTGGACAAACAGGGCTCTTTGAAGTTTTTCCTTTATGTCAGCTTGCATGTATGGCTCTATATAACCAGGTTTGAAGCTTGTGCTCAACCATTCTTGTAACAGTAATTAAATATAATATTTTAAAAAGAGCAGTAGAAAGCATGGTGATTATTGCTCCAGTACTTTGATGTAAGTCTTGCAGCATGGAACACCAGCTTTTTCCCCGACTGCATCTAGAAAAGCAAGGAATAATTCCACCAAAGCTATCAGGATTAATGAGAGAATGACCAGATCTGTTGTTTACCCAAGGTCTATAGTGGGACTGGGAGAGAGGAGACTTGTATTCAGGATAGGCTGATTTTGCAATGAGTAAAGCAACTGAAAAAATAATGAAGTTAAAATTTGGTAAATCTTCCATTAAAATCCCAGGATTTAAAGGCCTTCTTTACTTGGATATTCCAGGTTAAAAGGCAGGTTTTGCTTATTATGGTAAATAAGTGAGAGTCATAGAAGTGGTTTGGGTTTAGTCAGAATGAGCATGACCTCTTACCTGGTAAAAAACACCCAGAGACATTATAGACAAAGGTGGCAAATGGGCAGCAGGAAATGAGAGGAAAAAAAAAAATGAAATCAACTTTCTTTTATTGATTATCTGGGGGAGTGCAGTCAGCAGAATTAGCTCTACTCTGGATTTCTTGCATGTGGCACTGCTCAAATGCAAAACTATGTGGAGATGGTGAACTGCTATCTGATTTGAGCTGACTTTGCTGTTGGGTGTCATTAATGAGCCTTCCAAGAAAGAGGGGAACAGATTGCCAGGAATGGGAGAAGGAGAAAGAAGAGGGAGTCATGAACAGTTTGAAAAGCAAGAAATGGACCAAAAGTTTATAGATATCACAGAATGTTGAAGCCTGGGAGGCATCCCTGGAGATAATCTAGTCTAACTCCCTTTCTCAAAGAATGATTGGCTAAAGCAGATTAACCAGGGCCATGTTCAGCTGAATTTTTAGTGTCTCCAAGGAGATTCCAAGACTTCTCTGGACAGCGTGTTCCATTGCCTTACAAACCTCACAGAGAGAAAGATTTTTCTTACATAAAAATAGAATTTCCTTTATGTCAATTTCTGTCAAATTGTACTTGTTGTCCCTTGTCCTGTCCTTGTCCTGTCTCTGGGAACCCCTGTCAAGAGTCTAGTTTTTTCTCCTTACTCTTTCTCATCAGTTATTTATACGGATGAGATCCTTCCTGAATCCATTTTTCTCCAGGCTGAACAGTCCCTGCTGTCTCAACTTCTTCTGTTATGACAGGTGCCCTAGAATAATCTTCATGACCCTTTGCTGAACTTCCCTCCATGTGTCTGTGTCTCCTTTGTACTGGAGACCCCTGAACGGGACACTAACTCATGACATGATGGTAACTGTATTCAATGTGTGGAAATAGGAATCTCAAAAAAAAAAAAGAGGCAGCATCAGAAGCAGGGCAGCTGCACCTAAGTGAGGAACTGCCTAGGCTAATGATCCTCTATATCCACATTGTCCTAATGAGTCAGTGCTGACTCAGGTGCTTTTGCACCTTCAGCAGAAGTTTTGTGCAAAGAAGATTTTTATTTATTTTTAAATCCCAACCCCTCCAAAACTACTGAGGAAATACCAAGGGTAAACAAGAAAGAGTACTCTTGAGTACTCTTGTCTTTTTTGCTTCATCCAGGAATGGTTTCCACACATTTATATGAATGCAATGTGGAGTTTGTGACAGGGAGAAGAGTTAGAAGAATGAGGAAATGTCTCTTAAGATATTCCATGGGTGTATTTAGGGTCTCTCACGTGGGGTCTGAGAAAGTGCAATGTGAGTTGATCTGAGTCCGAAATATCTGTGTCTGTTGACAGAATACTGAGTTTGATCTGACGTATTTCATTATCTCAGGAGGGCTTTTTAAATTCAGGCTTAGCTCCATGTAAAGCAGGTTCGTCTTGGCTAGCTCATAGCGTGGGCAAAACGAACTCATTATCTCCTGTAATGCACTGTGTAGACTCGTGTGGGCCAGTGCCAGAAAGGCTATCATCTGCCACGCAAGCTGTTGGCTTGGAAAAGGCAGGCAAGAAGACCGCAGTAAAAGCCTGAGTGAAGTGAGTGAGCAAGTACAGCACTCAGAATTCATGATTTTAAATCCCAGGGTGGGTAACAAAAGAGGAGGAAAGGTAGCATTTTCTTGGAGTTTGTAGAGAGGGCAAACGGGGTGTAAGTAGAAATAATCCAGAACTGTGTAAAAGTTGAGCAAGGCAGAGGCAGCGCTTTGAATACAAGTCTAAGAAGGTAGAGAAGACAGGTGGATGACAGCAGGGAGAGCTTAGGAAGAGTGTCAATCAGGTTTTCAGAGACAGACAAGTGGGCAAATAAATGGAAGCAATACATACTGTCACATAAAACAATATACTTAATACACTTTTAAGAAGGAAGACTGTCTAAATAGCTGGTTCATGAAGGAATGTCTGATTCTTCTAAACTCAAAAATGTACTGCAATTTATTTAATTCATAAAGAAGCTGTGGTGCACCACAGTGCAGTTGATATTTACTCTCTCTGTTCCTACTCCTTTATAATCAGATGGCAAAGACATGAAGTCGTTGAAGATTCTTCCAGCTGCAGTTTTTCTCTTTACAGTGTAATCAACACACAGCTGCTTTAGAGCATACTTCAGGTTGATCATATGGATTTAGTTCTGCTGATGGCTGCCTGCATGATTTTATTTGAGAAAGCTTATGCATGTCATTCTGTAATGGTTCTTATTTCCATTTTAGGTCAGTATGCTTATGATGGCAAACTGCTATAAATGGCTCTACCAGGTGCAGGCATAAGAAACCAAGCAGAAGAATCTCTCATCACAATATACCCACAAGTTTTCCCCTTGACAGAAGTGTTTCTCTTCTGCGAGATACAAATGCTATGTTTCCAAATAAATTGTCATAACATTCCATAAAAAAAGATGTTATACTGCAGCATTATCATTTGTGAGGCTCTTGATCTTCCATAGTGGAAGTCAAATGCCTGTTATATATTTGGAAGGTGATGGACACTTGAGGTTGTGATGTGCTGTGGGTGATCTTTAGACACGTGTGTAAATGTACCAGGTTACATGGTAAACAACAGCAATAGCATGGGTGTCCTTTTCTTATCTGATACAGATCTGACTATAAAATATAGTTCTGACTTTCACACTGCATTAGGGTAAGCAATAGGTAGCTCAGTTTTATTTTTATTCTGAATGGAAATATGCAAGTGCATATATGTTCCATAAATTCCACAAACCTGTCATTGGCCTTCATATGACAATCCACCAGCCACTTGTGTTTTTCAAATTATTATGCTTTTCTTTGTATCAAAAAAAACCCTTAAGGGCTTTGTTTTTCTTTGGGAGTTGTGTTTTGGTTTATGTTTTCCCTCAAAAGGAGAAAAGTATTTCACAAATGATCTCAGAATTATTTACAAATAGGAGTAATTTATCAAAAATCAATTAGCAGTGAGGCTTAAACCATATACGGCTTGTGCATCCTGCACACTGTAGGTGAGAAAAAAAAGAATCAAAATTATTTGCACATGTCGTAGGCAAACTGCAAAATGTTTCCTACAGGCAAATATTGGAACTTGAATTTAGAGTAAATTGAAATTTTTTTCTTAGAAATACCTTTGTTTATGAAGATCCTATACAAATTTGAATGTCTACTATTATACTCTTCTCATCTTTTGTGTTTTACATCATACTTATATTCTTCTTTTCTCTCTTCTTCCTTCCCTGTGAAACCTCGGAGGAGTTATGGCAATTAACAATCTCCCACATGACATGTGGTAGTTCATTTTGCTTAAATCTTTTGTACAGTATGTTTTGACCATGGAAATCACCTGCCACAACCCACTTTTTCCCACAGATCTGAGAGCTTGCATGAACAGTAGCTGGGTGGACTGTGATTTTCAGGTGATCAAATGTTCCGAGAAAGATTATTGAAAGGATGAAGTAATGGTGTAACATGTATGGAAATGGAACAGGAGAGAAAACTTCACCTGGTTAGAATTGCAATTAATTCTTAACTTCTGTTGACTCTTTTTTTTATTATTATTATTTTTAAGTATTCCTTCACAAGTGCCAGAAATATGTGGCTGTGTGGGATGTGTAGTTTCTCTGAATTACACATTCCTATATCTTAGAGTTGTCAGTTTTCCTAGACACTTCAGCTGTGTCGTTTCTGCTCTGCTTTTGCTTAAAACAATACTGAAGTGTTGCTGGGTTGTATTGTACAATACTACTTGGGAATCATTGGGCTGTTTTCAGAGTTGGGCTTTTTAATTCTATCTATAGCATGTAGCTGCATATTACTATATTTCAAAAGCAATAGCTGAACATTGCATTATTTTAAAATTACTTTTATCACAAGATTAAAAGAGAGAACCTTACCATTGAAATTCAGATTTCCTCTGTCCTATTGTGTTTCTGGACTTTTTTGTCTGCATCTGTACTAAAAACGATATTGTCAAGGTAGCTGGAACTCATTCATAAAGTGATCTGCCTTGACAGTTGTACCATCTGGAAGCTGTTACCTTTTTAAAGTGAAGGATGTAATTTTTTTTTTTTTTCCAAGTAGTAGAGATTTTTATTTAGAGTCATAACTGTAACAAAGTAGTGCTTAGCACATCTGAAGTGGTGGATGGTGCAGACATCCCTTCAAGCTAGGTTACTTTCTCAGGAAGCTGGTCTGAGAGCACAGGTGAAGACTCCAAGTGGTGTGCTTTGACTTGCACGGGTTGTCTGTGACCCCAAAGGACTTTTAGGACAGCAGTGGCTTTGCTTTGCTTTGCCCGTGTTTCCTGCCAGGCTTTACTGCCCTTAGCTGGGGCTGGTGAGGGCTTTGTGCAAGCTGTCAGGATCAGAAGGTTGAATACATTTCATGTTCTATTAATGTATGGGGGTCACTGTTCATCTTGACTCTCTGGAAAGCACTGAGCTAAAATAGGAGTGTGCCGTGCCGTGCTTGCAGTATTTATGATTGCACAATAGATGGGAGGCACCACTCTAATGCAAATGTTCTAGTTGGACTTCTTCATGACAACTGTGGAGCTGCACCACTACCAGCAATGGGCTACAGCCAAGTCTGAATTGATCTTGGGTATAGCAAAACCATCTGCTGTTGTTGTAGTCCAGAACAATGATTGCCACACTGCGGCATACCTTTATTCACAATTCAGACACCATATATTCCAAAGTATCATGCAAAACAATAATATGACATCTAGCTCCTTTATTCACAGAGGAGATGAAAGACAGCTGGTAGCCAGTAACTGGCCCCACCTGTATCTGTGTTTGGCACAGAGATGTGCCAGCTACTGCCATCGCCATACGGAAGAGGTGGGACCAGAGCCCTCCTAAGTTGTGGGTGTGTGACTCTGCCCTGACTCTGCAGGAGAGGCTGCTCATTTTACAGGGAACCCCTGTGGAGAAAATGACATATTAGAAAGCATCACAAGATCAAGGGACTAGCCAGAGAGCTAAAGGGCATTTCCACATATTTTACCAATAATTGTCTAGCTTTTATGTGCTATGTTTTGTTTAAAGAACCCTGTGGCACAGATGATGATGATGATGTAAAATATGTTTGCATTTTAACTTAATATCAGCCTTAAGTGATTCCTTGCTCCCTACCATTCCAGTGGGACTTAAAAATACTAAACTAGCATGTGTGAAGAGTGGCATCACACTGTCCACACTGTGTCACACTCTATATTTTGTTTGGAGTACTAATTTTAAAGCATTCTTTAAAATAGTGGTATATTTGATGTGACTTTAGTGGTTTATGCTCATTAGGTGGCACTACAGCAGCTAAAAGATGTGATATCATTCTTATCAAATTTGACTCATCCAACCACTGCAAATGTACTTTTAAGGTTGGTAAATATCACAGGTTTGAGTGTCTTTTTCGTAGTCCAGTTTTATTTCATGTTTGTGGTTCTACCTGTAGGCTGCTACACTGGATTGGTTGCAGGAGACCATCTAGTCAGCATGCTAAATATTGCTATTACTGAATTTTTCTTTCAGTGCTAGTAAAATGAAAAGGAGAAACAGCTACGCATGGATGAAAGCATTAGAGCACATAGTACTTCTGGAAGTTATTATCTGCTCATTGCTTGGTGGTTAAAAGATATCATGAACTATTTAAAGAACTAAATAAATTATTTAATTCAAATTTACTTAAATGCTTCATCCTGCCAAAGAAAAAATCATCATAATTTATGAATCATTATTGTACATATTTCAACAGTGGAAGGTAATGAAAGAGTTTGGGCCACATTTATACTCTTTTGTAGACTTCTGACTGATCAGTTACACCTAGTGTAGTATAGAGATCAAGCAGTGCTTGATATTGGTTTCAATAAAGCACTTTTTAGCTTTCTGTCATGTTACTTCTACTGTTTTTTTCCTACATAGTTTTCCTTAATTCTGCACAGGGTTCATTGCATCCATCCTTATTTCCATGTAGAGTTCGTACTTGGATTTTTCATAGTTACCTATAAAAGTAAATAGGTAATGCTGAGCTTCCTTCAAGACTCAAATGTCACTGTAGTCATTTTTCTGACATGTCCATGGAAAAAGTTGAACTCTGAGCAAAGCAAAGTGTGAGTAATTCTACGTTGCTGTCACATTTTGAAGAGGCAGACAGAAGGTCAAAGTGTTCCTGCAGATCAGAAGTGCTGAAAAGTTGCTGAAGGGCATTGTCTGCATAGACAGGATTGAGTAACTCGTGAAGGAATAAAACAATTAAAGTAGGTTCATGGCCTGGAGGTTGTTTGACTGAACAACTTTGTAACTAGTTAACCAGAATTTAAGCTTATATGAATTTTTCAATTAAAAATAAAGATAATTTTACAAATACTTTGAGGCATTTTAAAAGCTGTGATTTAAAGAAAACACTATTTCCTGAAGTCCTTTTTTCTGATAACTTTTCTAGTTCATTCTTTCAACAATGTCAAACAGTTTGAAGTAGTCTCCCAAATTAGAGTATTATGCAGATTTGAAGGTGACAGCAAAGAAAAATCAATATTTGCAAACATGTTAATACACATTCATAGTATACCCTGATATTGCATGATTGATCAGACTAAAGGAGAGTATTTTCTTCATCCAAACTTCTGAATTTTGTTGTGATGGATACGGCAAGCAAGGTTGTCCTTCTGCATTGACCTTTCTAAAGCTGAACATGTCAGATTCTCATCACAGATGGCATTGCTTAGAGGTTCTTTGTCAGATCCGTTGTCACTGAGATTGTGTTTGAATTTCGGGTCAGTAAAATATAGACTGATAAAAACTTTGAGACTTATTTGGGCATTATCTGAAAATGCAGCTCTTAAAATCATCTATATTATTATGTATCAGAAAGTTGATAAAATTTTTGCCAGCAAAATCAGGTGAAATAAAAAGTGTCCTTCCAAAACACTAGTCATATTTAAATTCTGAAAGTACTACAAAAGTATTGTTTAGCAATTCTTGATCAAAAAGAGAGCAAGCAGTTGACACCAAGTCTGACTTGGTGCTGCTTTTAAGCATTTCACAAGATTAAACATCTGGTGAGGTCACTTTAATCTCAATTTTAATAATATCCCATTTAGATAATGAACTTCTGACTTTCATGTGCTTGAAGCTAAGCCTTTCCTCATGTGTGAGCTTGCGTGAATCTGTAACACACAGGGAAGGACATCTGGATCTGGATTTAATTGCATGTTTTCACAACCAAGTGTTGAAAAAATAACATAAACTCACAACTTTTTGTTTGCAGTTCATTTTATTAATTGGAGAACAGTTATCAACAAGAGCTTGAGTGTTACAAGCAACATTAAAATCATTACTTTGATACATTAAAGTATGGTGAAACACGCACTTCTATGTATGTACATATTTTGTTGCAAAGATGGAAGATATTGAAAGTCAAGCCATTGTTACTGGGCTCAGTTACAGCAAAATTATAATATTTAAGGTGTCTTATGGGTCTATGGGCCTTATTGGTGATAATAGGACATGAAAAGTTCCTGGTATGAGCTGTGCTTGTGGAGCTTCTCTGTCTAAATTTAAAGCTTCTGCCTAGCTGCCAATTTGTGTCAATATTTTATGTTGTAAAAAACTACCAAATGTATGCCAAAATTAAACTGAATTTCACAGTAAACTGAAATGCAGTAGATTTAATCAAATGAAAGGCATTTTAAATAATAGAACAGGGGTAAAATTGCCTGTGAAGGACAGTAAGCAGAGTCAAGTGATAAACATTAAAGTATTTTGAAACTATAAGACAGTTAATGTAATAGTAACGAAAATAGAATGTAAACACACTGTGAAATTCATAACTCATTTCTGTGTGGCTGCAAACACAGCAAATGCATATAAGGTATTTTAGTTTAATCAGACTAAGTCTGTCTGCAATTTCCTTGGGAGAAATCCATGCTTTTTTTGTTTTTTCATGTAATTGACATAAGAAAGAGAAACTAGTTGTGGTTTCAATAGCTCACTATCTATTTTTCTGCTTTAGATGCATTGTATTATTAATGTATATGGACTCTATTATTGTTTCCATTCCTTGTTTTCATTTACAATTGGAGATTTTTTAAACATTTTGTAGCAATGACCAATATAAAATTCAGGCATGTGCAACTATCTGTGAAGATATGCATTTTATATGATTTTGTATGTATTTTACAAGTCTTCATATTAGTAATGAGCAATATATTGTATGAAAAAAATGGCTTTATTTGGGAAAAAACCATTATGCTATACTCATCCTGGCCAGAAATGCATGATGAAGAAATACAATATGTAGCTTGTGTAAAGTTCCACCTGACCTACTCAGCTGAATTCCATAAAAGGCCTTGATTTAATTTTTCAGGCTTTTGATTTTAATGGACACATTTCCAGATTATAATTTTTTTCTTTCAACTGACACTGAATATGTGTTCAAATTCACTATTAGATTTGTCACTCTGCCTCTGAGTAGCTGCTCTAGACTTAAACAGCTTAAGCTACTATTTGAAGACTTCTGAGGATTTCTTGTAATTATTCATGTTATTATTCCTTTTGTGCCATCTATGAGCCTTGCAAAACCCTAGATGCATTCCAGATTTCACATATAAGGGTGTGGAAGGCAGTTAAAATACGAGCTGGTTTTGATCACAAGTGTGAATGCCTCCCTAGGTTGCCCGCTCTCCTATGTAGGACCTGGTTTTTATATTTCCATTGTTATGTTATTTTTCCTAAATTCTTTGAACATTTTAAGCAGTTCATATGATATTCACTGTAGTATATCCTGTGTGCAATCACATGTGAAAATGTCAGACCCAGGAAAACAAGCAGACATAATGTGATAAAGTTGAGTGTTAGCAGGGCTTAGACTGCAAACAGAATTTAAAAAATCATGTCCCAAATCTTCATTCTTTGAACAGGTAAGGGAGAATAGGGTATTTATCATCATGGGTTACAAAATACCTTAAGCTTCTGCTCACAACTATGGACAAGAGAAGTTTGTTTGTGTCAGTTGCTCTCCTTAGGTTTTGTCAAGTTGAAACAGCTCTTTGAGTAGCATGGTCTTTGAAAAATACTTATCTGGTACTAAGGAGTCATCAAATTTTCCATTGTATTTTTTTAAATAAAGCATTTGTTCATATTCTAGGTTCTTCTTTAGCCAGTCCCTTATAATAGACTATTAGACTACAGGCAGGTTTGAAGTTTCTCTCATCTGGAGAAGCAATACCATTTAGAAAGAATGCTACCTGAAGCAATGGGAATGCCTCCACATGGGCAGAAGTAACAATATGGGTTGCATTCCAGTGGTTAGAATAGAAAAGAGGAGAATAAGAACAAAGACTGTTGATGTCTCTTCCTGTGAAGGAAATTTTCATGCATACCTGTGTGATTTAAAGATCTTTCTGAATAGCAAAAACCTGAATTCAAAGCAACCTGAGGAATCTGGGATGATGCTTATGCTATCCAAGGAGAATGTGTTTGTCTCAAAAAATAAAAGAGTTGAGCTATAGGTAATGCACTAAGAACAGTTACCAAATCTACAGAGTTCTATAATAAAGGGATTAAAAGAATCCTGGGGTACATAAGTTCAAGTAACAGCTTATTTTAATTGTTTTATTTTCCCATATATAATTTTTTATTTCCATAGGTTATAACTATTCGTACAAATAACTTACAGCCTGCTAGTTGATACTGCATATTTTGTAATATTAGCACAGTATAAATATATTTACTTGCTTAAGAGTGTGACAAATTTGCAGTTGTTTTAAGACATTAATCTATGATCCAAAGTAGACTTTGGGGTCACATAGGTAAAGGTAGTGAGTAATACAAGAGTCACAGGTGCAGAGTTTTAAAGCTCTAGTATTTAACCATTATGGGGGATAATTGTTAAAATATATAATTAAATAGGAAATAAAGTATTAATTAGCTAACAGTTAAATGCAACTTGCCAAATTGGCTCTAGTATATGAATAGGGCAAAACTTTATAACAGTATATTTATAGTAAGTATAGAAAGTATACTTTTGTACATGTGGTTCCTTTTGCACAGCACTTAAATTGTCCTGAAGCCTTTACCTTTGTGGGTATTTTTATGTATTTTACAAACCATTTAGTCAAACATCAAGGTGAAAGTAGTTTAATCAACTTCAGGCACTTGAAAGTATCATCATGTTTGTTCTGATGGACCAGGAGGAAGCTCACCTGGTGTCCAAGAGTTTTCTTTCCTCTCAGTCTCCTGTCAGAGGTTTAGGGGGACAGTTCCTCATCTATGTAAGGAGATTACCATTGTTTCCCCTATATGATCTGCTACAAGACGAAACATTTTATAACTGCAAAATAGTCAAACTAATTTTTTTAAGATAATGTAAGCTCAATGATAGATTTTTATGTGTACATGTCCATGGCATTAGCTGTTCTGTAATAAAGCCATTCCATTCTTGTGTGGAAATTAAAGTCTAATTTCAAAAGTCTAATTAAAGTCTAATTTCAAAATTATGTACCTTTCTAGAAAGAGCAGCTACTGTAGAAACCTTTCAGAATGGCAGAATAATCCCTGAGGGTACCAGATCCATATTACATGTGGAGGTCCTTGAAGCAGAGTTTACAGCAGAACTTTCAATACATGATATGAGAACCAAAACAGTGTTTCTGAGACATTTCAGATACTTTCCTACTGTTACAAGTTTTCTATATTTTAAAGTTAATAAGGAAAGAAGAACATAAAACTCAGCATGAGTAGAAGAAAAAAGAAGTCTTGACATGTATTTCTGTTAAAATGTTGAATTGGGCACTACTTGGCACTATCTGAAATGTTTCATGAACTTCACAAGAGAGGGAACAGGCTTTATATATATTCTTCTCACACTGATTAGTGGTAAGGATTTTACAATATTTAGTTCAAGTATTCCATTATGAAAAGTGGCACCTACAAAACTTGGTATGTCAACTGCCCCATGTGCCCTACAGAAACAAACAAAACAAATAGCTCATTTTGAACCTGCAAGCAAATTTTAATTAACATTTTTTCATCATATGTCAGAAAACTGGCCTTGGTTAAGTTTGAAAGGATGTATACATATATTCTGCCCATCTAGACCTTGTGTGCACAATGCAGCCATTTATGTAAACAGCTGCTGATCCAATAGACCTTCACAGGCCTCGGTGGCAGACTTTGGTCCGTTTCGCTCAGACCCCTTTCCCTGCAAAGCATTTCAGTACTCAATAAAACCACATGAATCTTTTGCAGATCCTTCCAGCCCCAGACTGGTCTATACTAGTCTCTCTGCAGACTTATGTCCTGCTTTTTTTCATTAAGGCTTCTGCACTGTCCCCTGGAGGCATCAAATGCCAGACCTCCCAAAGTCTCATGATGCTATTGCTTAAATATCCAGCTTTTGCTTACAGAAAGCTTTACCTCTTTGCTGTCACAGCCTCGTGTTTTGTTGGAGTGAGATAAAGTGAACAGGCACAGAAGACAAACTGGTGATTTCAAGATCATGATATTTAAAAATTGAAATCTAATAGCTACTGCCATGGTGATTGTACCGCTATCCCGTCACATCCTCCTCTTCATGAAAAAATATTATCTCTGAGGAGATCATTAATTCTAGGAGGAAAATGATGTGAAACCTTTTCTCACAGATGACTGTTGATCATCCTGCTTCCATAGTAAAGGTTACAAGCCTTCCCTGAATTAATTCTACTTTGAAATAATACACACCATTTAGGGAAAATACACTCCATCCTTATTTTCATCTTTCCAGTGAAAAGAAAATTTCTTAAAACTTTGAAACTTATTTAATTAGCCACTTAACCTTGCAAGGCTTTTTCCCACAGACTTTGTTGAGAAGCTTATGGTGAGATTTTGAATTGAGAGAAAGAGGGATACAGAGAAAGAAAGAGACAGAAGTTATTTGCTGAGTGCTGTAGTTCAGATCTCAGCTTGTGTGGATTGGGGTGAATGGTTGTCAATTTATTGAAGGTGGCAAGTGAAATTCTGTGCTGATGGGGTAGTGCCTGCTAGAGGGGGTCATTTGAATTCTTCACACCCACTGCAGATTCTTAAATTAATTGTAAACACTGAGGGAAGAGAGTTGGACAATGTTTTAGACAGATCAGCAAAAACAGCCATTCAGTGTGCTACAAAAGGAAAATACTAGTGCATTTAAAAACAATTCTAAAAATCCTGAAATATTTTAATATCATTAAGATATTCTGTTACTGTCTTCTTGCATACTGTTTGTTAGGTTCTGAGAATTTAATTTCAGAAAGTGATTCATCAAGAAAAGACAGAATTCTAGAAAAGGGTGAAAGGGAATTTGAGTATGGGAATGCCATTTTGTAAGGTTCTGTATTAATATTGTTTCATTCAAGGAGACAAAATAGGATCAGCCTTAAGAATAAGAAAAAACTAAACTGAATTCTATATATATTTTCAAAAATTAATGTGGATCAGTTGAAGTAGACAGTAAACTTAGATGTGAAAATTGCTTTTTAAAAATCTACATTTAACTGATTGAATGACTGAATTTTCTCCAACTGAATATTTCTTAGATTGAAAGAAAGAAGAAAGATTACTTTTCATGAAAAATTGCTTACAGAAAAAACTGTATTGGCAAGCATATAATAAAAATAAAATGAACCTTAGAGTAGATATGATGATGGTCAGTTGCAGAATTTTAAGTTAAGTAAGGAAGTAGCTCTTGATAAAAATGGGATTTATCCTGCAGATGTTTATCATGCAGTCATCACCTTTAAACAGTGTGAAAACATACGGTTATCTCTTACCTGTAGAAATTTAGAAAACATAGCCAAGTTTCTAAAATTAGTTCTACTTTAGCTGTCATACAGAAAAACAGCACAACAATACTTCTTCCATGGTGTCCACCACCTACTGGAAGATCTCAGTTGGAAATATCTTGCATATCTGTTCTGATTTGGGATAGAATGGACTAGAACAATGAATCCTAAACAGTTGATGCCACATCAATCAGAATCTGATTTTTTTTTTTGTTCACTATACATGGGTCACAGGTTGGTTAGGTTCCTTAATTGCAGTTCTGAGGTACCCTAATCCGTAAAAGAGCTTGATGTTTGCAAAATTCAAGATTCATTTGATTCTTGACTCTGTTTTCTGTCTTTTTAAACTTTGTTTTTCCTTATTTTTTGTGTTGGTGTTTTTTTTGGGGGTTTTTGGTGGGTTTTTTTTTTGTTTGTTTGTTTGTTTGGGGTTTTTTTTGGGTTTTTTTGTTTTTTTTTTTTTGTTTTCAGTACAGCAGAACTTACACTGCTCCTTTTTCCTAAGGTTCTTTTCTTTCCAGTGGGAGCTGAAAAATACAATATTCAGAGTGTTCTTTAATAATTGTTATCTCAATTGCTATATTAAAATATTTTCTCTTATTTCTAAGACCAAAACTGGAAGAAAAAAAGTTTAATTTTGCTCTGAATTGTATATATACATGCACAGATAAACTGTTGTAAACACCCTTGTCTTTAATACACACAAAATCTGTTCTCACTTGCACTTTGAACCTCTAAAAAACATATGCATACTTTCAGAAATTTGGATTTAATTGCTGAATGGGTAAAATTAAGTTTAATTTTTCCTCTCATTTATGGTAGACCAAGTCTAAAAAACAGAGATTAAACTAAAACCAAATTAGCTTCAAATAAACTGCTTCTTGGGATGCTTAATATTGTATTTGCAGGATTAAGATACTAATGGCATTGCTATGAGAATACAGGACCTGTGGTAATTATTAATTGCAAATGTAATTTTCAAAATGTACTAGGTTACTTAATTTCATGGAAGACCATGTCTTTTGGAAGACAAAAAACAGAAAAGCATACCATATAATTTTTCCTGGCCTTTTCTCCTATTGTGAATCTATCTGCATGTTTGAGCTAGAAAACCAATGTATTTAAAAAAGAACCCAAACTTCTAAAATGTTTGAACTTTGCAAACATGACTAGTGATGAGTGTAAGGAAATTATTTTCTTTAAGCAAGTTATTTTTTTTAATACACATGAAAGTATGGATAAATCCTAAATCATGTTGTTGGTTGGTAGTGAGACTTGACTGAGTTGAGCTGGGTCCTGAGTGCTCTAAGCATCCATCTGAACCTATGGCTACTGAGAGCACTCAGGGATGCACAGCATCAGGTCCTAATTAAGCAAAGCTGAAATTGTTCTACTACATTTTAAAATTGCAAAACACATGGCCATAGCCCATAGAGGAGCTAATAAAAAGTAATCCTGTGGCTTCCTTTGAAGCAATTACTCTACGTCCCTTTCTGCCTGCAGGAATCACCTTGTCACATCCCTCACATGAATCAATCTACCACTTCCCCGTCCTCCCTTCTATTTTTGTAATTCTGCCCTTTAACAAAAATAGAATTTAGATGATGACATAAAAAGGAGAGTTGCAGATGTACTGAAATATATTCAGTTTTTCTGCTACTTGCAGGAGGCTTACAAACAGCTGGTGACTTAGTGTACTGCAAGCAAAATAGACATGAAATGATGTATAAGGATTTCTTTGTCTTTCTGAATGTAGGAGGCTAACGGAGCAAGCCTGAGTTGGTCATATTCTGCCACTAATTTACACAGACATTGTTTCAAGGAAAAGAAATATTTTACCTTGGAATATATGTGTCTTTATTATAGCAAGCAAGATAGTTTTCTCTATACCTTCTGTCTTTTTTCCTTCACCTTAACATCATTGGCAGGAGTCAAAAGCTATGAATTCCAGTACTGAATTCACCTTTTCTTGCTACATAAGGTTTGAACTCTATATGGAAAAGCACCTGTATTCATCTTTTGTGATCCATGCTAAAACAGGATTAATGGAAGGTATGTGATCATTGTTGAAGATTAATAAAAAAAGGTAAAAATGTTTACCCAGTATTGTTGTTACCTCTTTAGCTATAGGGCACTATGTGACTTCATTTGAATCACACCAGAGGAAAATAAAGACAGGTGTAGTTTGCATAAACTATCGAAGAGAATCATTAGAAGCAAGCTTGTATAAATGGCAGCTCTGGGTTCTGATTGATCCCTGCCCCCCCTGTGGCAGAGTCATCTCCCACAGGCATTTTCTGAAGTGTTGGAAATGAAAGTGGGAAACATTAATTATAGATCAATATCCCATGGAAACTCTTCTGCTGGACCAGCATTTTCAAAACTGGGGAATCAGTCAGAAACCAAAACAGTATGGGACAGAGGACAAGCTATTTTCTGTGCTGCCTTTTCATCATTAAGGCCTCTGATCAGATAACACTCATTATGTAGCTGCATTGATTGTGTTCATTGAAAAACAGTGGCTGATCTGAAAATGTTGTCCTTCTTCCTCATGAAGAAATCATACAATTCAGGAAATTTACTTCATTTTTTAATTAGCTCACTGGCCTCCTTGCAGATGTTATGAGGTTTTACTTTTAAATGTTCTTTTGTAGTATTTACTTTTGTTTTCATTCCACCATGTGGACCAAATAAAGTAATTTGGGAAAGACAGAATTATCATTTTTGTTCATCACATTTTCTTCCTGTCTCTCCCTGGGAAATGACAAACTGATATCTTACATCAGTTTTATGTATTTACAAAATCCACGTTCATCTTCTATCTACAGATTTCTGCAGGAAAGTATAAATCAGATTTTTCAAAGAGCTATAATAGTACTGTAAATATCACAAATCTTAGACCAGTCAAAAAAAGGAAGTATTTCTAAAATATGCAATGACGTCCAGCAAGGAAGTGCAGGACCTGAAATTTTGCATCTTACGTATCTAACTTTGAAAAGTAGAAGGAAAAAAAAGAATATTTTCAAGTTAAAAGTGGATATAACATATATATTTACACTTAAAAAATCTTTTGACTATGGTAAACAAACATACTGTGCTAAAGTTTATGTTACTAATAGTCATGACATCATTAATTGCTTAAAAATGCATAGAAGGAAATAAAAGTGATATTCATCCAAATAAAGGAACTAACTGATTCAGTTAAATACCTCCTGTTTTCACTGAAGGCAGCTTTATTCTTGACTTTGGCATAGCCAGTTGGCTTTCTACGAAAAAACTTTTAAACACTGCTTATGTGTGGTAAAGTATGAATTTACATGCAATCTTATTTATAAAGGTGTAGTAAAAAAACTATGAAGTATAAATCAACAAAAACCTGCATTGTGCTGTTGCATTTCTGTTCTTTTGCTTTGATGCAATTTTAGTTTAACCCATAATGTAAGAATATTCATAATATTGATATCTATTCAGGAAACATTTATGTAGATATTTAGTGGATGTTCCAGTAGTTCAGAATATGATGTTTCTAATGTTTATAAAACTAGAAAAAGCCTATTAAAATGAAGAAAATTAAATAATGGCAATATGGATAAAAAAAGTTTGTTCAAGTCATATTTCCTTTAGATGTTTACGTTGCATTTCATCTATTTCAATGTTGTAAATTGAAACTGCATAAATTATAATAGTAAAGTTATTTTATCTCATGGATTCAAATACCAAGTGCCAAATATGGTTTGAATAATCGTTTCCCCAAAGGAACTTTGTAGATTGACGTGTTCCTTTTTTCAATGGTTTACCTTCCCACAAGCCCTTTTAAAGTAACACACCACCATCTGTTGGTTTCCTATATAAATGTTTTAGAACAAAGTTTTGGTGCTTTTGTAAAATTATTTGAAACAACCTGTTGGGATATATAAAAAGGAAAGTGGTCATTACTGTATTTTTGGTCAATACACTGCTGGTTTTGTTTTGGTTTTGGTTTACATCACAGCATGTAATTTATAATTGCGCAGAAGACAGACATACAAAATAACCAAGATTTCTTACTTCAGTCTTATAGTAGTATAAAGTTTCTGTTTCTGGTGCTGCTGCTGCTAATGATTTTACAGCCTAGGAGGAAAAATCATTTTTTTTTTTTTTTTAAGTTTTAGTGATGTGTACACCTCCCTTTTGAAGTACATGGTTGCCTGCAATGATATTCTCAGAGCCTAAAAAAATATGTGGTCATTTCCAACCACTTGGAGACTTTCCTGCTTTTAGGTTGGCGATTGAATCAATGAGGCAGTCTTCATGAATTCATGATGAAATGCATTGCTTCAATTGTTTAGAATATGTATGCGAGCAGAGAGAGGCTTTCTCTTGAGAAATCTGAACCAGAAGAAACAAAAGTTCAAGAAAGTACTAAGCTGTAGGATCTAAGCAGCAAATTGTTTCCCTAGTTATTTTTCAATTCCCTGCTTGCCTTTTTTGTAAGAATAAACAACTCTGCCCTAAAGTACTGTGGTGCTAAGCATAGTCAAAGTTATGCCATCAATATATATTTGGATTAGACCAAAACAATCAGCTTGCAAGTGAGGTATTGCAAAGCTGTAGGGGTCAAAGATCCTAATACCAAGGCAATGAAAAGATGGGATGACCTTCTGGAGTGTGGTGAAAGACTGACTTGGAACTCTTGCCTTTTTTGATATATCACCAAACAACAATTTCATTTATATATTGATTGATATGTTCAAAGCCTTGTCTAAATACTTGCAATGTTGTGAAGAGGAAAGTTGGGAGGCATCACTCATTTTTGCTGCCAAAAATGAGTGATGATTTTCCAAGGAACACCTCATAGGCCTTTGGTTCAACCAGAATTGCTCTGACTCCAGGCTCATCATTTTTTTTGTTTTATGCCCATCACCTTGATCTAGTCAGTGGTGTTCTGGGATCCAGGCATCTGAATGAGCTCCACGGCTACATATAATGAGCCACCAGAGAACCATAAAAGAAAAAGAAAAATCTGCACCCAGGAAAGATCAAGAATGTTCTAAGTAGGGACACATGAATAACCTCTCAGAAGGTACACAAAGAGGGACAGAAAGAGGCAAAAAAAGTAAAATGTTTGAGTCGTAAAGGAACTGGAGGCTGTGGAATCTTGTGGTCAATCTCTATTCCCCACAATATTGTGGCTATCAAAAGTAGACAACAATTCTTTCTAAATGTATACAATTATGTAGCTATCAGGCAGAAATTTGCAGTGTTACACCCATGTTCTTTGTTAGTTTGAAATTCATAAACCAAAGGTGTTATTGAATAGATATTGTAGAAAGAGTCCAACCCCCTTCCCAGGACCATATCCAGATTGTTTTTGAGTATCTCCAAGAATGGAGGCACCACAGCACCTGTGGTTGCCAGTGCACAGTAAAAAGTGTTTCCTTAGACTTGAGAAGGAACTTCATATGTTTCAGTTTATACCCATAACCTCTGATCATGCTACTGGGCACTGCTGAAAAGGACCTGACTCCATCTTCTCTGCTCCCTCCTTTCAGATATTTGTGTACATAGATAAGATACCCCTGGAGCCTTTTCTTCTCTAAGCTGAAAAGTCACAGCTCTCTCAGTCTTTCTTCATAGGAGTGATGCTCTAGTCCCTTATTCATCCTCATGGCCTTAGAAGTTTCTTTTTTTTTCCTTGTTTTGGGACCAGTCTGGACAAATTCAGCCAGACCATTCAATATAGCATTCTTATCCCTGCAGAGCACTTAATATTTTTCTAGAAGCTATAGAAATTCTAGTAAGATGCAGAGACAGAGTCCTTTAACATGAGCTGTATGATTGAGTATTTACATCTACTAGAACTATAAGTTTTATTTGCAAAAGTATTTCCACTGGTCTGGGTCTCTGCCAGACTTTGCCAAAGATTTCTATTAGTGATTGAAGAAAATTTCCCTGAGCAACTAATGAATAAGGTCCACATTCTGAAGTCAGTTATAAATGTGTTGAAGGAAATGATCAAGAGTTTCTTTCCAGGCCAGGGATTTGTGTCAGAGTTGTTATACCACTAACCCACTCTCCATACAGACAGTAGAAGTAGTGAATAAACAACGTAGCTTCTGCGTTGGGAGCTGGGTAGTGTCTAATCTCTGTTCCAAGCATGTTTCAGTCGCTGAAGGACAGTGCTATATGCAGACCCCACACCTGCTGCTTTCTGGTAGATTCCCATCTGCCTGGGATCTGTAAATGGTTCTGGCCGGGTGCTCCCGACAGCTCTTTTACACCTCCCACTTCTGCTGCTCTCAAGCTACATTGATTTTCCCATGTGTATATGTGGCAGTAAAGGAAATTATTTAGAATATTTAAACTAAACTTGAATTACAAATGAGAGGAATTCAGCACACAGGTTTGAATTCATTTTGCTTTTTTACTTTTTTCACTCCTTGGACTCCAAGTTTGAATCAAAGTCACTTACAAGGTGGAGCTTCTGGCTTTGGGCTGCAGTCTTCATTCTTGAGCTGCCTCTCACTGAGAAGAGGAGTACCCTTTTAAAATTATCTCTGTCACCATACATGTGAGTGGGGAAATTCCAGATTTTCACCTCTCTGCTGACATGCAGTATCATGCGTTGGTAAATCTAGTTTTGTATTGTTAGAGACTAATATAATAAGATTGTTCAGTTTCAAATCTATTTTGTAGCTAGAACATGGGAAAAAAACAATAGGCAGATACATAATAGAACAGTGGAGGTGCCTCAATTAATTTTGAACTGTCTAGCTGTAGCAACGCTGAGTCCTGTGAAGCCCAATTTATTCTCTTCTGTGATCTACTTTGAGGTCAATTCTGCTACTTCTAGTACTGTATCTAAGTACTTACTGTAGTGCAGGCTGCAACCTAGACATCCCACAGACTTTTCTGAATTATTAAGTCCCTGCTACAAGTTTTGAAATCCCCAGTAAAAATTACCATCATTAATGTGTCTAAGAATGTGCCAGTGTCACATGTAAATTGTTTCTTGGGGGAGTTGTCACAATAATTCACAAGAAAATAGGTTGCTCACTTTCTAGTTTATGTCAGTGGAGAATGAAATTTTGCAAGTTGGTGTTTTTGACTTTTTCTTTCTGGCATGTTCAAAGTGATAAAAAAGATAATTTCTTGGTCTGAAGATGCTTCCTTCATTTTAAGATCTTTTCCACACTACTATACAATGTCCCAGAAACTGATTTTTTTGTAAGCTTCAGTGTATTCTGAACATGGAAGCTGTTTTTTTGGTTGTTAAGGATTAGTTAGCTCAACTTAAAACCATGGGTACTAAACCAGTCATGACCATTAAACTTCTGTTTTACCTATCATAATTCTTATTTTCATTCTGTAGACATTACTGATAGACGGGGTAGACTCTTCTGGACTGTGTGTTCTCATATGCATTTTTTGGAAGTATTTTTGTTATTAGCTGTATGCCATGCACCATATATCCATTCACTACAGTATATGCTGTTAAGAAGAAAAAATACCACTGATGAGGAACTGCTGGCACTGAGGCAAGAGGAAGGAAAGACATCAGAAGATTTCATATAATGCTCTGTGTAAACACTTTGCTTTGTTTCTGGCTGTCTATCAAGTTGTCACTGAAAAGTCAATATTAGCTGCGATAGGTAGGTCTGTAATTAAACCACACCATTAGCCATGATTATTTGATCTAAATGAAGAAATAATTTGGTCATATGGATACTAATTCAAGAGCTAGCTTATTTAGCCTTACTATAGTTAAAGCCTTCAATCCCTTTCAAAATTACATCAGCACTGGAACTACAAAATCCTGTGATGATCTCTGTAGGTTAGAATCATAAATGTATGCTTTTTGAAAATGAAAAATCTCCTGAATTACTCAGACACTTTAGAGCATTTCACTTATAGTGTCTTTGGTGGAAGTGTATTAAAAAACAGAAGTCAAAATATTTTGAAATTATGAAATATCACAGTTTTACTCAGTGCAGATAGGAATTCTGTTTGCAGATAAAATCTAAAACAGGAATAGAAATACATGAATAATAATATATGCAGCTGCAGTACTGAAGATATTTATGAAATTGTTTTTATCTGTGCTTTATTAGACTGATTTGCTAAGCCTTCAGGTTCATAGAACATAATTGTACTGTATCTTATACTATGTAGTGTCATTCAGGAATGTTAATTATTTGTTGCTAAGCTTTCTTCTATGTTAGAAATCAGTAATCTCTCTGAAACTCTGATTACCTTAATAATATTATTATTTAATCTTTAATGATAATACTTCAATTTTCTTTGTTCTTAATAAGAGTTTGGTGTCAACATACTGTTTTAAGATCAGTCTTTCTCCCTAAACTAGCAAAGATCTGAATGGTTAAAATCCCTTGGCGTGTTTAGTATGCTTTAGCCCATTCTTTAAAGGAGGAAAAAAATATAGTCATGTGAGAAAGTTCTATCTGTTCCATAGCCAGATGATCCATACAGCATAGCATAATTAGCAGTTACAAACTAAAATGAAAAGATTTTTTCATCATGTCAGAAAAATACCCAGACCCTAGGTATCTAGTCAATGACATCCAAAATCTGGAAGCTGATACAGCTCATGTGCTGAGCACTTACAGGTTCCATGGATGCCTGCAGAAGTGTCAGGTCCTCAACAAGCTTCTGTCATGTCTACAGATTTCATCACCAATGGATTCTGTTTCTCATTTTCTTTACAGTTATGAAAACAGAAGATGGAATTAGGCTGAAGAACCTTTTCTGGTGGGCAAAATGTGTAAAACATGGGTTTAAAATTTTAAAATGTATAGATGAAGGGGACATAAACCTTGAAGTTCTGTTACTGAATAAAAATACTTTTAGGCTAATTTTATTTTAATTTTTTTTTTCTGTTTTTTGTTTTTCTTTCCAAAATGAAATATTTGGGTGTCCATGTTCTTCTGAATTACTCCTAACACTTCAGCTGAACTCCAGTGTTTGTTAATAGACCAGGAATGGGAACTAACAGAAATCTAGTGCAAGCAGATGCTTAGTGAAGATAGATTTTCACTTCAAGTTTTCTGGAGGTTAATGCAGATAATGGAATATGATTAAGCAAAAGAGATTACTTTAGTTCATTTTTAAAATAGTAGAAAGAGTGACTTAAATCAGAAAGTTCAAATACATGAAAGGCTGCTTCAGAGGGGAAATGAATAACTAGTTCCCTTTACAGGTAGAAGGTGAAATAAAAAGTTACAGGCTTAAATTCTAGTAAGAAGGATTCAACTCTAAGGGAAACTTCACAGCAGCAGCACTGTACTAGAGAGGGAAATGGTGGAACCTCTTGCCTTCCAGCTGTGTTTTTCTTTGGTTACCTGAGAGATACCATGGATCTCATTTTGCAGCAGGACAAGAAACTCCTGCCCAAAAACTTGACTCAAAGTAGCAGTATTTTATCGTTTTAAATTGTATAAAGAAGTGAAACATCACTTATTTGGAGTCTGTGCAAAGAGTCCCTGTTGGCATCCAAGACATTGCATGTTAGATGGATCAACTGCACTATTTCTTTGTTCCAAGACCAAAGATTTCCTCAGGATGAGGCTTGCCAAGACACTGTCATTGCTGAAGTACCTTAAAGGCAGACTAAGTCTAATTTTAGTAGAAGGAAGGGGAAAATTCTTCCGTATATAATTTCTTTTGTAGCTTGCCTCAAAAATACAAGACTGAGAGAAAATTGTTTTCTTTCATTCTCTTTCTCATACTGTTTCTTTTCCTTTTTGCCCTTTTGCCCAGCTATATATTCTGGGCTTTAAGTTAAGCTTCTCCTCTATAGTTCACAGCATTTGGGCTATGCACAATAAAATCTGAGGTGCATATTTCAGATATCTGGTAGTCTGAGCAAAGGTCCTTCAAAATTTTCTATCCTTCCTGCAGAAAACTGCAGAACCAGATTTTCTGTCTTTTTTCTTGTTTCATAATCCTTTCAGAGTAAAGAATTTTGTAACACTAACTGCTACTAGCTTTCAAGCATTCACCAGCCTGGAGGTCAATTTGTCTGAATTTTCAAAAAGAAACTTATTTTCAGAGTGTCATCTGACTTTCCAGTATGTTGGCTGTGTCTTCTAGGCTATTTTGAAGGCTGAGGGAAGACCCAGGTGGTCTACTTCCTTTGTTCAGTGATTGAGGGTGGCTTTCAGGCGTTCTGTACTTACCTTGTATGTAATAGGGAAAGGCTATACTGTCCTCTCCTGCTGTTTCTGAGCCAACTCTCTTTTCCTTTTCTGCCAAGTGTCTCTGCAGTGGCACTCTGCTAGATTCCAGTTCGTTCTCCCTGCTCCACTTCTCCCATAAGCAGTCATCCCCAAGATATTTTTTCTGTATTAATAGCTTTTCTAATCCAGATATCTGAAGGTTTAACTAGTGGCAAATTCTCTTACTTGCAAGCCCATACTTCTGACTTCTTCCATTATGCCGCAGCTAGGATGGTTTTACGTGGTGATAGGTGACCTCCCAAACCTACCAAGCAATTTTGTCTGCCCTTAGCACCTGAGAGCTTCATAAAAAACCCTGGTCTGTGTCTGCATACCAAAGTCTTGCTGAGAAGGTGGCCAGAAGGTTTTACATAACCATGACATGCTACTCAGAACTATTTTTCTTCCCTTACTATTTGTTTTGCTATCACTGACTTGAGAAGATGAATATAAAAATAACCCCATTCTTAAATGTACTCATTGTAAATATTAATGCAAAGAGACTCTACATTCTACACTGAAATCAATCCACTCTGTGTCAAACTTATTTATTTCTTAGTTACATGGTCTTGTTTACACATAGTACATTGCTCTTGCCAACATTCAGGCTCTGTCTGACCTCCCAATAATGTAGGGAAGAACAGGCTTCATCTGCAAAGTGGCACATAAACAAAGTTATTTCTGTAATTACCCAAATCTTGCACACACTTAATGTACACAAGCTCTCCCTTAAAGCTGCAAAGTGCAGGAAGGTATGAATACGTAAAGTTGTGTGTAGGTACTGATTGTAGCAATTCATTTATATTGTAAATAAGAGCGTTTTCCTATCTATTGAACAAAATTTTCTTATTCTGAATTGTTCCTGTATATAGAGATAGTGTGAAGGTGAAAGACATTAGTCTGGGTATTAATCCTGTCTGTACCTCCCTGTGCTGTTGTATCTTCCTATTGTGTGGACCTCACAAACAGGTTGTGGGTTTGATCCCTGTGGGCCATTCACTTAAGAGTTGGATTCAATGATCCCTGTGGATCCCTGGGATCCCTGATCCCTTCCAACTCAGAGTGTTCTGTGATTTTGTGATTCTGTGGTTGTTGAGTTTGTGTGTGAACTGCACAGGTAAATGTGTGTTTAAGGTAAACATGTTTAAATTAGAAATATCTGAACTTAAAACCTGAAAATTTCCACAATCTTTAATTCCAGTTTGATCTTTTACTTACACTGAGCCAACGTTCACCTATAATGCACGTTCGGTGTTAGGAAAGTGAACCTTAATAATAAGTTAATTTGATGTGATCATCTTCACTATGTTCATAAAAGGGGAGTGCACCACAATCGTGGTTAACCTGCTGCAAAACTGAAATGGCAGACTCAGCAAGATAAATTTAAAACTGAAAATAGATACATAGGTTGATGTTAGGCTGTATATAAATGGTGTATATACAAACAGATAAAAACCCAGAAGTGTTGTATGAGGCAGAGAGAGCCCACAAAACACTATAAGGTGTGGTGGGTGGATACCATTCATTAATGCAATGATTCAGAATCTGTGAATTGTGATGTGATATGTTTGAAAGAGATGGCTGAATCATTTTTCTTTTTTTTTTTTTTCTTGTTAAACAACAGAAGATCAGATTTATGGGGTCATAAATATTTTGTTACTGGGGGAAGTGAAACTGCAGCAATATGTTTTAAGTGAGTCTTGTAGATTGGCAATACAGGTACATTTTATTCTAGTGAGTACTTCCAGCCCTCAAATGAAATTACATTTTTAAAGCTGTATCAGTGCCCTTACTTCCTCAAAAGTCTTTCACTGTTTTCTGTATAGTCTTGATTTTGAGAATACATAGAAACATTATGATAACTGCAGCTACTTGTTTATGAAACGTTGCCTCAAGAGGACAGCATGTTTCAGAGGGTGTGTCCAAGTGTTCTTAAGATAGTGGCTTTAATCCATGAAGCTTTCAGGAATTTGGACCTTACACTTCTACACAATAAAGAGCATGAGCAGTCGGCATTAAATCCATCTTGATTTAAAAAGGCAGTTCCTCTTATCAGAGAGTTTTCTCTAAGTGAAGGCAGACTCTGCTACTTCACTATCTCCTGGACACCTGCTTTGCCTTTAAGTATGTGATTTTGATATTCTTCTCAGAAAGCTGAATGTCTCCCTACCCTCTCTTTCATATTCTTCTAGAGACAATAACAATTTAGTGTAAATCTGTGAGCTATTGTGGATTTATTATTGTAGATGGTGAATATTATTATGTGCCCTGTGGGCAGTCAATTGTATGTGGCATATATTGTAGATTTATATCTTGTCTGCTTAAAACACTACTTGAAGTGCCTAGAGCCAGGGTTAGGTGCTTAAGTTGTAGCTTCAAATAAATAAATAAATACATTAAATAAATAATTTAAGCAGGCAGTTTCAGATAATAAAGAGAGATGGCTTCTGGGTAGAAAACTCTGTAAGTCTTACAGCAACAGAATCTTTAATAAAGAAGGTGAAATAAAATCCCCAAAGAATTTCTTATCTGCAGATAAATAAAAAAAAACCAAGCACACAAACTAACAGGATTTTTTCTTGATGAATTAGAAGCTTCTTTATGTATGGTATAAAACTAATTACTAGGGAGCATTTTATTTACCTCTAATTTCTATTTAATAGCCACTGCACTTGTCATTGCAGGTATGGTTACAAAAGTATGGCTACCTTCCACCAAGTGACCCCCGAATGTCGGTGTTGCGCTCTGCAGAAACCATGCAATCAGCTATAGCTGCCATGCAGCAGTTCTATGGCATTAATATGACAGGAAAAGTGGACAGGAACACAATTGAGTAAGTAACCAGTACTGAACTGCTCTTGACTTTTCTGTTTCAAGGAGGGTAAAATAGAACTGGGAAGCAGCAGTGTAACCAGAGAATCCAAATAGTGTTGCAGCTTCAGATGGGGAGGTAAATTGTTTCGCTCTTCCTTGCCTTTTCATTTTCTTCAACTTTTTTATTTCATGGTAGCAGGTCTTCACCTGCCTAACTGCCATCTGCCTTTGGGCAAGTGATTGTAAACAAGATGTCACAGGGTTACCTAAAGTAAGGGCGAAAAGGTTGTCATTGTGGAAGGGAAGAAACATATTTGAAACTGGCGAGAAACCATTAAATGTTTCACAGTTGAAGGTGTCTTTTTTTACTGGAAAATCTTTAGTGTAAATTTCTTTATTCTTATTTATTAAATTTGGCAGACTCCACTGGCCCATTTGTTTAGTGGCTTCCAGTAACAAAAGACCAGGTGTGGTCATTTTCACATGCAGTAAAATTGAATTAGTTTTATATGCCTTTTGCAATTCTGAAGTTGTTTCAGGCTCTCAGTGTGTGATTTTGGTGACAGAATGGACACAGAGAAACTCTGTAAAACCAGACTACTAAAGGACACTTTCAAACAACTCTATACTATGCCAAATTTTAAAAATGTGCCAAAAAATATAAAATAACAGGGATTATTAATACACAATTAAGAGAATGTGTCTGGGATTAAGACAGCAGGACCAGGGCAGTGATCATGCCCCTGTACTTCACATTGGTGGGGACACTCTTCGAATCCCACGTTCCATTTTGGGCCCTTCACTGCAAGAAGGACATTGAGGTGCTGGAGTATGTCCAGAGAAGGGCAACGTAGCTGGGGAAGGGTCTGGAGCATGAGTCCTGTGAGGAGCAGCTGTGGGAATTGTGGCTGTTTAACCTAAGAAAATGAGGCTCAGGGATACCTTATCACTCTCTATAGCTACCTGAAAGGAGGTTGTAGCCAGGTGGGGGTTGGCCCTTCTCCAGGTAATAAGTGACAGGACAAGGCTCAAGTTGCACCAGGGGAGGTTTAGATGGATATTAGGAAACAGTTCTTCACCTAAAGGGTTGTCAAGCGTTGGAACAGACTGCCCAGGGAAGTGTAGATGTGGAACTTAGGGACATGGTTTTATGGTGGATTTGGCAGTGCCATTATAATGGTTGGAATCAATGATTGTAGAGGTCTTTTCCAGCTTAAACGGTTCTCTGATTCTCTGATTTTAAGTGCTTGTTGGACTCGTTTCAGTTAAATTTTGATAAAGATTATCTTGTGATTTCAGAATAAGTTGCTTGAAAAGCAAGCAATAACTCAATAGTGCTGTCACTGCATATCCAACATTTGCTCTGTGAAATATGCTTCTACTGCTCTAAAATGCTTATCTGGGGGGGGGTGGGAATCCTCCCTCATTTCCCATTTACCACCCCCAACATGATGTGTCAGCTTTTGTTATTCTTTTATGGTAAAGTAGCTGACTTTAATGATTTTTCTATCATTTAGAGTTTAGGGAAGAGACTACACAAAATGCTGGCAGGATTGGAAAAATCATTTTATTCCACTGACACATGCTCTATTGCATTGAAAAACAATAAAACAAAGCAGATTTTGTGGCTACCCTCAGGGGAGGTGAGTTGATCACACATCCCTCAGTTTAGGAATTTAAAGGACCTTAGACCATGCAGTGCATGAGCAGCAGATGCCTTGTGAGAGAGCCATGCTCAAAAGTATGTTTATGGTCCATTCTGCAGGGTGAAGAGTCTGTGCTCTTCATACAGCTTCAGTGACTGATCTTTGAGGAGAGAGTGCTGCCAGTAACTACTGCCCTTTTCAAGACATGTTAGTAGCAGCTTTGTCAAAGACAATATATTTCACTAAAAGTAAAATAGTCTGTTCACAGGAGCACAGAAGAGACAGAAAGAGGTAACCTAAGGGAAAGCAGAGGCCATCTCTTAGTTTAGAATATCAGGTGGAGAATTGAGTAAAACCAAACCAATCCAAAATTCTGAACTCAAATGAAGGTGGTTAATGTTGCTAATTTGGCATTTTGGCTGGCAAGATTTTCTTCACTTATGCAATTTAAGAAATCCATCTGCAGCAATGGATGCATTTGGATGCAGCAATCCCAAATATTAATCTTATAAAGTCGTCAATATTGAGTCTTCAAGATCTTTTGATGCATGATATTCTGCTACACAGAAAGATACATTAATACATTGCAATTGTTAGGTACATGTAACTCGTGCTGGATGAATGCTGCATTTACTTAGATATTTGTAGTCACATTAACTTGAGTCAAATTAGGAACAGAATGATTCTTAAAGGCTTGTCACACTTATATTGGTGTTGAAAAAACAAAACAACAAAAACCTAATTTTTAACTAAATTCTGGCCCCAAGGTACCATCAGTTCACATCACTGAATATTTGTGGGAGATATGACTATATCATAAAGGGTAGATTGTTTTTCAGTTGTTCATTTGTGGCACTATTTTGAAAATTTTTGGAATTACTTTCCCTTTCATCTACACAGAAAGTATATATACTCTTTAGGTCAGAAATATGTGACAGTTTATAATTTGTTTCTCTGGGATTAATATACTGTAATAACTTACAATGCTGGTGTTGAAAATAATAAATAGAGCAGGAACCTCATAAAAAATATGTTCTCATCTTTTGCATGAGGATTTACCTGCTTCTTTGACACATCTTGAGAAGAGATTATGATGTGCATCTTTGTCTTCAGAAGGACAAACAATTTAAAAAGTTATAGTAGCAACTTGATAGGAACCAACTTTGGGGGATATTAACAAAGAAATAATGTCCTACAGCAGCAGCACCATCAAATGTCTCCTGGGGGGATTTTGCTGATCTGAAAAAAAGATAATCCCTATGATAATTTTGGTGTGCATAACTATGAACAGTATTCATCTTCTCCCTGCTACTCAGCATTAACTTGTTTTTTGCTATTTTTTTTTTCCTCAAGTGTCTTGAAAAGAATGATACATACTTATTGCTGGGGATAAGGAAGAGTGAGTAGTAGGAAGAAACATCCTTATAATGATGTAAAAATGTGAGGGAGGTTCTGAATACAATTACCATGACAATGGCTAACCCAATGAAAATACTGTCTAATATTTGCATGGAGTGCCACAGTATTCTGTATTTCATTTATATTACCAAACACAGTCAATTTCATGTTTTCAGTTTCATGAAAAAAGATATGTCTGAAACTGGACCCACTGTTGGCATTCCTGGTCTTCTGCATCCCTAAAAGAAACCTTGTAGAAAAAGACTAGTTGTTTTTTCTTAAAACTGCTATACATGTTTATTCCCAAGACTTGTTTTGCACTTTTGAGGAGTACACTGCAAACTTCTTGATATACAGATTGAATAGGCATGTGTAGGATACTGACTAAATCTGTGCAATAATTATAAAACTTTCATTTCATTCTAATGTCATCTTTTAGAAATAAATGACAAATATGCTTATTTCAATGCTTAGATGAGCTTCTAACCAAGTTTATGCTCTCTGCTGTTTATATATTAACTATCAGTCACAAATTGAATTCTGAGCTGTTGGAATTGATCCAGTGGTTTATTTTCATAGTAAATTAGTAATTTTTTCTTACAAAACGTATACATCAGGTCTGTACCCCCAGAAAATACCAATGAGAAGTCTTGAAAAGAAATCATCAGGGCTGAAATACAATTATCTTACATCGCTCTTTGACTGTTCCCTACTACTTGGAAAGTGTCAATAAAGTCCTGAAATAGCAGGCTATGTAATCAAAGATGCTTAGGAAGATATACCTATTTCTCCTCACTAGAGGTTTAGGGGTAAGATAGATAGATAGATAGATAGATAGATAGATAGAGATATATATACACACATATATAATTCAGTAGTTTTCCTAAATAGACATCTATAGTTTGTCCAGCCACTAGGTTAAGTTGCAGTAAGTCAAGTTGAACCCTCTCTTTTAGTTTCCTTTTTTGCTATAACTCTGTTCTAAATAACCCCCAAAGCCCAACAATGACAAAACAATTGTGCACACTTAGCAGCAATTTTGATAAGGGATAAAGCAGTTGGGGCCTTCAACCAAAGGTGTGGTTTTTAATGTTTTGATTCTGTGAGGGTAAAATTTTTTCTTGAAGGCTTAAGAAAAATAAGAGACAGAAATAGATTTTTCCTACTAGACACCAAAGAACAAAATATGATTAGGCAACTGGCTTGAGGTGGAAGTTCAGTTTCATCTCTCTACTGGAAGAGCATCACTGTTTTGCTGCATATTTTTCTTTTAATCTTTCTAGATTTCTAAAATATTTAAATTTTCCTGACATATATAGCTTCTCAAGATTCAAAGTAATGGAGTTAGAAGAGGAATGTGATGTGACACAGTGTACAGATAGAGAACATTAGTCACAATTAAGCCTCTTTATTGAGTACTTTTTAATATTAATTTTGAAGGGCTGCTGCAGGAAAGATTTCTACAAGTTCAAAAACAAAGTGATGAAAGAAAGGCAAAGACATCACCTGTATGCACCTTTTAAAAATGAAGCATATTTTAAAATATTTCAAAAACATATCAAAAAAATAAACTCTAACAAACAATCAGGAACATGGAAGACCTTGATCATATCATGTTAAAAGAATCTATATTTGGAAGAACATAGAAATCAATGTTTTATTTGTCAATTGCCCGAGGGAAGACCATATTATGTGCTAAGTATCTGGAATTTCATGAGCATTGATGATTATTACTAAGAGAAGTCTTCTTCCCAACGAGTGTGAGAAAAATTTCTGTTGAAAAAAATTTAAAATATTCAAGAAATAAAAAGAAAATTTATATGTCTGAAGTTGTTAGCATTTTGCCTCATTTCTGTGCTACAAAATACTGAGCTCCCATACTAGTCATGCATTTGTTTAAAATTCGACATCTAAACTTAGTTCAGCTAAGATCTAGGTGATAGATTTGGTGGTGTTCCAGATCTTTGGCTGCGAATTGCATCTTTCCTTAAATTTTACATGAAGATAATTTCCCGAAAGCTACTGAAGCACCCATGCAATGACTTCAGTTTGATTTATGTTTGGATTTATGTTGTGTGAACTACAGTCCCAGACCTCATATAAGAACAGTAAGAACGTTAGTGCTCCAGACAGCATGACAACTTGGAACATCCCCTCCCTGTCCAAACCGATATGGGTACAAGCATGATGTCCTTGATAGGTGCATACTACTTCAAAATCAGTGCAAGAACAAATTGTGACTGCTTGAATTTCATAACATGTTATTTTGAGCTACGTTTTGTTTTGTTAAGAAAGGATTGTCAGTAGTTCTCATAAGACAATACAATGTTGGCTTTTAAATCCATGTTATCTACTGTTCTTGACTTTTGGTATTGGTTCTAAAGTGTGAAAAAAGTTTTACATTAACAAGATTTTCTGTAATATTATTGAATCTTTTGACTGGAGAAATTATTTCAATAGCTTTGAAGATAAATTTTTAAATTCAGAACTTAGAATATTTACTCTTATCTTGCCCTAGCTTGCTAGTGACCAAACCCTGTTATTAAAATAGGTCTCCATCAGTTAAGCTAAGTAATGTAAATTTTTTGGAGAGGGGAAAGGCCTAATTCAATGACTTTTAAGTCATTGCCCTCAAAATGATACAACTATAAGTGATATATATTTTATACAATATCTTTGTACAGTGTTTCTAACAAAATATAATAGTTATTTGTTTTTGCTTTATTACTCACATCTTCCTCTTGATGTAGGGATATCACCTTGTCTTGGTTTGAAAAGACAGGTGTCTGCTAAGGAAGGCAGGAGCCTCTCTCAAAATGGAGGGAGAATGTAAACCCCCTCTCTCCAAATCATTATAATTTTGAAATTAAGGGGATCTCAGGCAAAGATATGGGAGTAGGAATAACAGTTCTATATTAGGAAAAAAATAAAAATGCAGTAATATTAAACAACACTGACAGAGTCAGGATACA
>VZSE01005673.1:0-68347 GCA_013398275.1 Promerops cafer
CTTGTAAACCAAGACAAAGTCACTGAACAGGACTTTGGAAGGTGGCTCGTGACCTTAATATCACAGCATAGGAAGCAGCAGGAGGAAGGAAGGAAAAGCCAGGCAGAAGTTTTCTTGCAACAAAACGTGGTCTCAGTTGGAGCAAATTTAACCAGGAGAATGCTAAGCTGAAAATGCCAAGTTAATTAGTCCTCATGCATAATTTGTTTCTAAAAATACACTGTCATCTCCTGAAGGAACAAGAGCCCATTTCCCCTTCTGTTAGCCTTAAAAGTCAATCTGAAAAATGCTACTGAAGTCTAAACCAAGAAGCATCATGATGCTTGCAGTAGAGAAGCTCTCTGTGAGTAGGAGCTCCAGAGATTTCCTCTCTAAGCCTGCCAAACCAGAAGGCTGAACAGCCTTCCCAGGGCACCTCTCACAGCAGACCCACTTCACTGGATTCTCATATGACTGCAGTGTTGAGGCCCAGTTTCTTTGTTACACCAGCTCCAAGCCTCATTTTGCCCAATTATGGGTTTTCTACTTCCCCACCAGCAATCAAAAAGGCTAGTGGCAAAGTCCTGATCATTTTTCATGTGTCCTGATCTCTACTGGCCTGGATAAAATCAGGTCACTGGGCTGCAACTCATTCATCCTGGGTTTTGTCTTCCACCCAGCAATTTTGAAATTGTTTTTTGATTTGTGATCTAGGAAAGACCAATGATTAACTCCCAATTACATTTTTATTTCCAAATTAATAGCCAGTGCCGTCTGGTGTTGCACAGTTTCTCTTTGCCCCTGTTCTCCATGACTCAGTATGTTTTGCATCTGTCAAGTGCCTGATCACTCTCCTGATCGCTCCATGTGATCTTGTTTGTGGAGGAACAAAGGACTGAAATTTATAGCAACACTTTAAAATATATTGGTTTTCTCACTGAGGTCACAGATCTCAATATTGCTCCTTCCCTTACGCAGTATTTTTCAATGCTGCTTTTGCCAGCACTGCCATCAGATGCTTCCCAGCTGGCAACACCTGGAAAATTCCATGGCCAGCTGTGCATTCCTGGGTGGCAGGTAACAGAGGTATTGGGCTGTGCTTGCCTTCTCCCTACAGCAGAGAGAGTTTTTAGGTGGTGGGATCCTGGTCTCCCTCCCCAGTCTTCCTGTCAGTCCTCTCTTAGTGCTTCATCCCTTGGTAGGAACAGCCAGCACCAAGGCAGGGCACCAGCTTTCTGCAGCCCCCGTGTCACCCGCGGGGCTCCTGCCAGCCACAGCACAAGGACAGTGCAGCCAGCACGGCCCCCAGCACGGTCCCTGCACTCCAGCCCAGAGCCAAGCACAAGCCAAGCCAAGCACAACCAGCTGGGTACCACAGCACACGGCCTGTGCAGGCTGTGCCAGCTCCACGGGCAATGAAACCCCAGAGGCACCTCAAAGTGTTAGGTAGAGGTTTCCTCACCTGCAGTAGCTCCACTTAAGGGAGGAGGTTGTTTCTCCTGGTCTCTGAGAAAGAGAGGTGAGGGATGGTGAGCAGTAAATCAGTGCTAGCCCTGGCACTGTTGGGGGGGAACAAGCAGAGACATGAGGGGCTGAAACAGCATTGAGAGCTCCCCACCTTCTGCAGATCCTCCACCTTTGTCTGGATACTGGGCGGGTTTAGGTTTAATGAGCACATAACCTTACATCACCTTCCTTGTGCGAGCGGAGGCGCTTTTCTGGAGAATCCAACCGCGTCTGCCTGCGGGGGCAGCCACGAGCCCCGGGAATCGATCCTGCCGCATTCAAAAAGCGGAGAGAAAGTCCCTGCAGCTTCCCCCTCCAGCTAGTTCTCCTGCTGCTGTGGCTTCCTGTTATTCCTAAACTCACGATATTTTTAGGTTGTCGACTGTCTTCACACCCACTTTGGGAGTGATGAAATCTCATCGTAGGGAAGTGGTTGCAGCACCACTCTAGTAACAAAATCATTAAATCAATTGCCTTTGCAGCAAAGCCATCTCTGGTGAAATGTCACTGATACCTGCAGTGTCATCTCCAGAGCCTGCAGCCTTTCATCAGCCATGTGGTTGTTAACAGAGGAGGAGGAGGAGGAGACCAGCTGCCAGCAGTGCAGAGCCCATGGAAAAGAGAAAAAAGAGGAATCTCAGCTTAGGAAAAGGAGCAGACTTTCAGTTAATGGAAACCTGATACTTTACCTCCATCTATTAAGCAGCAGGTGATAAAGCAATACAGGCCTCAGCTGATGTTTGTCCCATAAAATAAACTCAGCAATATACAGCCCCAAGACATATGTTTATATAGAAATAAGTCGAGTTAATTGCTTCTGAGACATAAGAATTTTCCCAACATGTTGAGCATCACTTCATCAGGAGCAATAGAAAAGCCCATAAAAAGGACCTCCCTGGAGAGCTATTAGATAACAGATTATGCTGGAGATGACTGTGAAGAGACACCCCAGCAGGTCTCATCTAATCAGCTGCTCTGCTGGTAGAGGTGATGAAGAAATATTGGTGGATCTCAGCAGGACCCAAAATGCATGTGAGTGATGGCTGTAGGGCTACTCCTGGCAATGGCCTCTGACTTTCCACTGCAGAGTGGCCGGCCCAGAAGGAGTTAAGTAGCAAATGTGGTGGAAGGAGGTGGGGTTGTGGGGTGACCCCCTTCTCTGCAGTCCCAGGGTGCTCCTCCTCTGCTGCTGCCTGCCCACATGCCCTCGGGTGCATCACTTGCAATGAAGTACAGACATGAGTTGGGAGCCTCACAGCGACTCTCCACCAGATCTCCAGGTCTCTAAAATTTTCAGCAAGTGTTGATGTCTTGCCCACATGGGCCATCTTGATTGCAAGGGCCCAAGCAGCAAGATCCTGCATGTTCCACCAGCTTTCAAAGCTCTGCAATGGACTCACCAGGGTTCTGTTTAATGCCTCCTTCTTTGAGTGCTTTGTCTCAGCTTTAGGCATGACCAAAACAAAGACAAGACATGGTCTGGGAGGGAGCAAAGGCGTTTTGTCCCACCATGTTCTGCTAATCACATGAGCACAAGGGACAGTGCTTTGGCCAAGGAGCAGTTGGCTCACTTTCCCTGAGGCTGCTTGGGAAGGGGGTTGTGCTTGACCTCACTTGTGAGATGTTTGTGTGCAGCATGGTGGCATTAACCACCTGAATAAAACATTCAACAAAACCCTCTCCCACCCCAGAAGCTTCTCATAATATCCTCTCACAGCTGTTTCTTTATCTCCTGAGTCCTCCTCATCCCACATGGCTGCACACATTGCCCTCTTCTCTGCCCCCACCTCCTGCCAAGAGGCAGCAGGTTCCTCAGTTACAAGGCCTTACTGCAAACCCGTGCCAGGAAGAGGTTGACAAAGGGGCACAGGCACACACCTGTGCTGAAGAGGAGAAGAACCAAGCACCCAGGGCTTGTGGAGCTGGTCTGCAACACACAGCTGCTGTACCATTTACCCCTGTGACCATGCAAGTGCTTGACACAGAGATCTGGTATTACTTCCCTGTTCTATAATCCCTCTAGACTGAGGTGAATGCCTGTCTCCTATAGCAGCTGTCCTGTCTTATCCTGTACACAGGAGCCACCTCTGAAAGGCCACCAGCTCCAGGGCTAGCCCCTCTGTGCAGAAGGGATAGAATTTTGCCCATTGATTTTCTATTTGCATGTGCTGGGACTCTGCTCTCTAGCATCACAAATAAATCTAGAAACCTACAGCAGCTCCAGGAAGCATGAGATGTTATTTTTGCCTGTACATTGATTCTTGTCATTTTTTCTCCATTTTATTGTTGGAGCCTGGTTTCTTTCCATGCTCAGGGAAAATGCCAGCCCAGCGTTGAGGAGAGCCAGTTTCACTGGGTGTGGAGTACTGTTGCTCCACCAAAGGTTGTTGCTGTTAGACTTGGAATGGGTAAAAGGATAATTTCTCATCGGTAAGACAGAGCTCAGCTACTGCTGAAGCATCCTAAAACCCATCCAGGCAGAGGCAGGAAGGTCCCTAAGTCCAGATTCAAAGTTTTAGGGAAGACCCTGACCTCTGCCTGTGGTCACATAGCTATTGCACTCATGCCTCACCTCTCATGTTCTGGCCACTTTCTTTTCCCAGCTTTCCAGAGTTTACAAAGGGCTCTCATATCTGCCTGCACTGGCATTGCCCCTGCAAGCTAACTGAACACAGCATAAACACCAAAACAGCTTTCCAAAGGGTAAACCTGGAAACAACAGGATCTCATAGATCTCATACCTCCCTCGGGAGGGAGAGCCATGGCAGCAGAAGGTTTGGATTTCAAGTGCTCACCTTTTAGCCCAATTGCTGTGTGCCATTTAGCCTGCCCTGGTTAATTCGTCCCAACTGCTGCTCTCCCTCCGTTCAATGGCAATTCCCAACAGCATTTCCAAAAGCACTGTAGAGCCCCAACAGACTTAAGAGTGAAACAAACCCCTTTTCTTAACAGAGACATGCACTGAAAACAAAAAGAAAGAGCATATCTAGCATACAAGCAAATAAACAGCAATAACGGTGTAACTTTATTTAGATTTAATTTGACATTTAGCACAGTAATATGCACAGAAAGAAAAAAGTACCAAAATACCAAACTCATAGCATATAAAATAATCAAATATATTTAATATTTAGTGAAATATTTCTACAACACATCAGTGGGACTACCCTGAGCAGCCCAACCCTGTAAATATATATATTTATATTTATAGCTATGTTATATAAAATACTGTATGTAGAGAAAGCACTGAAACTTATCACCAAAATAGAAAATAGCTCAAAATAGAGATAGTTCAGGTTTGCTGCATATACCCAATATTGAAAAGAGGTTCAAACCCACTGCAGGAGATAAAACTCCAGCTGAGATGCTCTGGCAGACATGGGATGGCAGGGTGGGCACACACTGGATCAGCTGGCAGAAGCCTGGCTGCCAATGGCCATGAGATGGCAAAACTTTCTGATTCTCACCTAGAACCATCAAGAGGCTTCAGAAGCAGGAATGCCGACGGTGCTTGCGGCTGATGCCAGGGCCAAAGTGCTTTTGCTAAGTCAGAGCTACCAGAGCAGCTCCTGCTCCTGCAGCACTACTGGATCCCTTAAGGATCCAGCTGCTGCAGGACTGGCCATCAGCAGATGTACAACATCACAAGGATATTGTTCTGAATTTTAAAGGTGCCTCTTCAGCAGATGACAACAATTAAATCCCAATAGGTTTTGAAAACATAAAAAGCTGTGTTTGTGTGAGGCCAGGCGCTCCCAGGCAATACCATGTGGCACCAGAAGCAGCAACCCTGCTGCTCCAGGACAGTGACACAAAATGAAATGCTTGTCCTGGCAAAAACTCCCACCTCCCCTGAGGGTCATCAAGGGTTGTACTTAAGAACCCAAGCAATTTGTAGACAGGTATAAAAAATATGGCATTTGTGGCAGCAGCACTGAAGTGCAGCTGGAGTCAATAACCTGCACCAGCCGTGGCCCGGGCGCTGCAGGGGCTTCAGGCTGGGTGCTGGGTAGGCAGGGATAGGCACAGGTCCTGGTGGCAGGGGCAGCCAAGGGCACTGCATCTGCTGCTTTCCAGACAACACACTTCCGTGCTTGTTTCTTGCTTTTTGGCTCAGTGTAATGATTGATTTACTTGACTACCCCCTTAGGAAGGCAGCCAAGACTTGCCCAGAGGATCCCTGTTCAGAGGGTTTTGAGCTCCAGCACTGCTGCCAACCCCACACTGGGACATCACCCTGGGATCCCTCCCAGACCATGGTCCTGTGCTTCTGCCACGCCACTACAGAGAAGCCTGTAACCCACTAATAATTCTGCAATTACTCTTTCTCATCAAGCCAGCAGTTGCATCCCTAATTACATGGCAACAATACTATGCTAACAGGATGGACTATAATTCCTAGGTGGTATTAACATTGTTATTTTCCTCCGAGTAACTTCCTGGTAATGGCCATTTGAATGTGGCAATATCAATTAAGTGAATATAAATGCTTGGCCCCTGGAAAAATCATTAATAAAAATCTCATTCTGATAGCCTCTAATATAATTACTCATACGAGGCCACTATAAAAAGTATCTTTCTTATCAGAAGAAATTAATAAGGTTTTCCCAACTGTTTATAATAAAGAGGACACTATATAGAAAAGTCCAGAAAATAAGCACGTTTGTTTCTCAAAACCCATAGATAAACATGACAATATCTCTAAATTACTGGCTACAAACAGGATTTCATTTAGCTCTACTCAAGCTGTAGCCTAGTATAAATGTTTTCAAAGCAGCACGTTGCTGTTTCATCTGGAACAGCTGCTCAGGATTTCTTTGATAGCAAGCTCTTGGGTAGGGATGGTGTTTCAATTTCTCTTTATGCCTCCAAACTGCTGAAACTGGAAGGAAAAGACATTAGTAAAACAGGCGTTTTTTATGGGAGAAAAAAAAAAAAAGCAGCATAATTTGGCCTTGAAAGCAGTACTAAGAAATAATTTATCACTGCAGTGGCAACAGAACCACGCTATGTCTCTCACCTCTCTGTTTCAAAGGAGACCACCCTGTGGTCTTGCATGGGTCCCCCCCAGTGTTGTACCTGGCACTCCCTGGGCTCACACGCTGCACCCAGGGCCACCAGCTGTCCCGGACACATGGTAGGTGGGTGACCTGGACACGGAGCAGGGGCACCTGCGCTCTCATCCTGACGCCCCACACTAGCCCGTACATCCCTCCTGCACTCTCCGATGCCCATGGATACAATCAGCTGAGGGAGGTGAGCTCCTTCTCCTCCTTCCCTGCTCCCTCTGAGGCTCCTCAAGCTCAGCAGCTCCCAGCACAGCAGGTTTGAGCTGCACGGGGCAGCAGGACATCCCAAATCCCAGGGCTGGCCGCAACAGGCAGCTAAAGAAGATGCTGACCTACATTATCCACCGAACACACTTTCTTAAGCAGTGAGCAAATGTTTTTTATGTTGCTCATCGCTGAGCAACCACAAGTGCTGTGAAGGCACAGAAGTGCAAACGCCCTGTCAGGCGCTCGGTGCCCACCGGTTTCATGAGTCAGAGGCAGGAATCAGTGATACATCTCTTATTCACAGCACTCAGCAAGGAAGAGCCCCATGCAGTGCCTGGGAAGAGGCCTGCAGAGCCAGCCACCATGGTTACGCACATTTAAGAGGTACAGCACATATTTATCTTTCTTTAGGGAGATATCTGGGACACCAGGAAGAGCTGGCAGGAGGGCTGCTGGGTAATGCGGGGAGAAGTGTCAACATTTATCTCCAGCCAGGATCTCTCAAACATTCATGTGGGCTTGTTGGCCTTGCTTCATAAATATTTTCCAGACAAAAATTTGTTTGTGAACACTGTCAAAGCAGGCCTCAAGGAGTCTTCTTAGTGACCTCCAAAAAGTACATTTCCTAAGGCATTCCCCTGTGCATGTCTTGTCAGACACCTGCTTTGATGTACAATGTTTACTAGAAAAAAAAGCAGTAAAAGCTGACAAAGTCTGCCGAAAAATACAGGGACTCCGTTTCATAATTTGACGAGCTGATCAAAACAATTTCTGCCGGGGCCATTGACCTCTCACTCGCCCCCAGCAAAGGGTCTGGCAGCTCCTGTGTGGCCCTGCCAGGGAGCACTGCCAGCACGCTGAGGGATGCACATGCAGCTCACCTCCCCAGACTACTTACTGCTCTCCTGCCTCTGCACTGTCAATGCCCACAAATGGGATTTCTTCCCTGTCCATCTGCCCCAGAACGAGGTGGTGCTTCTCCATGTTTATGACACACTGTAGAGAATAAATGTCTTTAGGTAAGAGGGAAAACTGCAAATTAGAGTGGTCTCAGCTCCTCCATCAGCACAGGTAAGCATCCTGCTGGAAAACTCCTACCTTCAGAGACTTCAGTGTCTGCAGCCCAAAGGAAAAGGGTTGGTTGTTGTCTTCTGAAAAAGACAGGACAGTTCGGATTTATACATTCAAAATGCCCTCCTGGGCTGGAGTCAGTGACTCCATCCTGCCTTTGTGGTTGCTCTGCTAAACAAAACCCTGTTTATAAAGGAACTGACTCCAGAGGAGAACAGGAGGGCAGGCGGATATGCCTGCAGGGAGATGCACTGGTTGCTCCATCAGCATGGCAAAGCCAGGCTTGCTGAGCACATCCTCCCCCTTCCCTCTGAGGGGCCAAACAAGAGCTTACTCTATTTTAATTTTAACATCTTCCTAAAGCTTTGTTTTTCCTGCTGGGGTAAGAGGAAGTAGACCCCAGCCCATGGTGGAGGACCAGAGGGTTATACACTCACCCACGATGAGGGCAGCGCACTCCACAGGGACTGCTCCCACCATGAGGGACAGACACTCGATCTGCCCAATGGCTTTCACCTTGTTTGGCAGCAGAACCATCTCATCTTCAGCAGGGAGTGCTTTGAGATGCTCCTTTAACCTGTGGATGTTGAAAACAATCCTAATATCAAATGGCCATGGCTTGGCCGTTCCAGCAAGGAGCAAACGGTGTTTGGAGGCTGCTTACACCTGAAGTGCTCTTAGCTTGCTCATTTACCACGCTGTTATTGGAACGCTGCTTCCCTGGCAGGTTCTGTGTGGGTGCTCTGCAGGCAGCCAGCAGCCCACACGCACATCAGACCACAGCATGACCCACAATGCAGCCCTGGGGCTGCCCAAGTGCAGCTCTGTGCTGCATTTTGGGTTTTACCCGAGGAATCTTTTCCCTACATTTTCTCGAGACTTGGGGAATACAGAACTGCTTCTAATGCAGTGCGGGTGTAAGGAAGGGTTAGTTCACTCCAGCTTCTGCAAGTGCAGCTGACACTGTGTCCCCATGGAATCATAGAAATGCTGAGGTTGGAAATTACCTCTAAGATCATTGAGTCCAAGTGTTAACCCAGTGCTGCCAAGGTCACCACTAAACTGTGTCCTCAGATGCCACAGCCACACATATTTTGAACACTTGGCGATGGTTATGCCACCACTTAGCTAAGCAGCTTGTTCCAAGGTCTGACCACCCTTTCAGGGAAGAAATTTTTCCTGATACCCAAAGTAAACCTCACGTGGCACAGCCTGAAACCATTTCCTCTGGTCCTGTTGCTCATTACCTCACTTGAGCCTCCTTTCAGGTAGTTGTAGAGAATAATAAAGTACCCCCTGAGCCCCCCTTTCTCCATGCCAAACACGGCTCACATCCAGGGTGGCCCAATCCATGTTTGTTAGTTTGTTAGGTGCTGCTGCTGGGTTTGTTCAGAGGAAATGGGGACAGATCAATCACATTCAGCCCAAAGAAAAGAAAAAAGGATGTCAGAGATACCTCAGGTACAGCTTCTATCTAGACCCTTTGAAGCAGTCTGACAATACTAATTAATTATTTAGCTTCAGTTTCTCTTTTAAACTGAACAAGAATCTAATGGAAAGGCCATTTGAGGTGCTGATCTCACATTCAGATAAAAGCCAGATCAATTCTCAGCTATTTGAGGTGCCTTTCTGCGGAGCCGCATTGCAGCAGTGCATGTGTGTGTATGTGTGTCTGTCTGTCTGTCTGTCCATCTGTCCTGAGGGCCAGCCCCCTCAGAGGCTCCAGAACTGAGATGGGCATTGCCCACTGCACAGGTGCAAGGACTGTGAGGGGTAGCAGGGAAAAGGAGATGGATCCCCTCTGCTGCTTTCTTGTAGTCTGGTCTTAAAAATCAGCAGGAACGTATCAATCGGAAGTTTATGAGTTCTTTGGCCACCTCCTGCACCTCCTGCAGCTCCACAGGGGATTTCTCATACTGGCAACCTGTGAGCCTACTCCACTGTCTTCCTCAGTGTGAGGGGGAGAGAGTGACTGGCATCATGACGACACAAAATTTTTTGAAAATGAAGGGAGGAATTGAGCCTGAGCATCAGACACACAAGTGCTGCTTTGAGGCACCAGGTTCCCTGAGACCTGGGCAGCAGAAACAGGCTCTGACCTCTTTCTTCAGTGCTCTTTGAAGGACAGGGCTGCTGCAGCAGAGCAGTGCTGCAAGAACTGCACCGGACACATGTAAGAAACATAGGGAGCTGAGGAACTGTCCCAGAGCATGAAATCCCTCCAAATGCCCTCGTGTGGCCATCCTAAGCTTGGCTGAGCTGCTCCACAGGTTGTGACAAGGTTGTAGTAAGCACAGCCACCTCCAGTCACTAAGCACTGTTGTGCAAAGAAGTAATTAATGTTAGGACAGGAACAGGCACCATTCATTCAGGGCCGTGCAGTAGTGCTCAGTGAGCAGGTGTAATTTTCTTTTTTTTCATAATTACTGCAAGTTAGCTGCAAAAAGCAATGACTCCATGGGAATAAAGTGCCAAAACCTCCTTGATATCCTGTGAGCTGATGCCTGGTCCTGTTCCTCAGAGATGAGAGAGAGTTTTGCTGCAAATGGCTGTCAGTCATCTCTAATAACCCATAATACATTCCTTTTCCTTTAACCAGGAGTAATTTGTAATTGGGAGCAGCATCAGACACCCAGTTCTGAGAATGCATGCACACAGCTTCTTTACACTGGGTGCCGGGCCAGCAGTGCTGCAGCCACTGGCTGGGGGCATGTCCAGCAGCCTGGTCCCTGCCCTGCCACGGGAGCCTGCAGAGCTGGGCTGGGCTGCAGCCCCATGCCTGCCCTGGGGACACAGAAGGCTGGGGGAGGTTCAACTTCTTCACGAGGCACTGAGTGACAAGCAGGCAGTGAAAAAATACAAATGCATCCAGCCCTCTGAAGGGATTCCCTCAGAGGTGAATAGGGTGGTACCAGTGGCTTTCTAGTCCATCTCCCTGCCATTTAATACTGGGACAGGATTTGGTTGTAACAGGAGGGGCAGGGGCTTGCCCAGCCCTTCTAGAATGACTATCACTGACATGGGCAAAGCCCCATTCCCAGGACACTGCCTGTGCTGCCAGGTGCCACGCTCCTGCAGAACAGAAATCCAGCTGGATATTTACCCTAGCCTGTCCAGGCAGGCAGACGACATGAGGTTGTGCTGCGAGCCGGTGTCCACCACAGCCTTCAGCTCCTTCCCTGCACACTGCAAGAGCAAGAAGAGATGGGAAATGATGTGTGGGATGCAGGATGAGCACCAGAATGTCCAGGATCTCCGGTTCCCATGAACTCTCCTCATGCCAGCTCATCCCTGCTTTCCTGCACACTCAGATGTGTGTAGGGTCCTGAGCCCTTCCTGGCTCATTTGAGCCTGCAGAGAGCAGATGGGGCAGCCACAGGCAGGAGGGAATACTGTGGAGAGTGGGAAATACAAATGAGCACGGAGCTAAGGAAGAGAAATGTGAAATTACCCTTGGGCAAAGAAAATAGGGATGGCACTTGAGGAAAACAAGCAGGCTGTGAGCACAGGGATTTACCATGGATAATTATACCCCAGCATTTCAGCATGCTGCCCCAGCTTAGCTATCCCGTCTGCCCTGATGTGTAAGGGAAGACACCCATGAGACCAGTTTTCTCTGTGAATCCCAGGTGGGCATCTCTGCCACAGCAGCCTGGAGCTGCAGAGGGAGTGTATCCCCACAGCTGTGACAGTCCTGTGGGAGCACAAACCTGACTGGGAAACATGGAGCACAAGAGCACAGCCTGAGACTGTTGGAAATAAAATCTGCAGAAAAAAAACCCACAAAAGGCTGTGGAGGGACTATTACCTGGCAGCTCACCACTATGAGCTCTTCATCCTCTGTTTTCCCTGAGCTGACCAGTTTGGTTTGGTTCAGCTTGTTGGTCTGTGATGAGAGATCGCCCTTTGGAGTCCAGCTGCCTCGGCTGCCTCGGAACTTGGATAAATTTGTCTCCATCAGGCGCTTCTGCAGGATGTTGTGTGGTTGCTTTAAGAAAGAACACACACAGAAGAGCAGGGTGAAGTCAGAGGAAAGCCACGCAGTGGCCTGCATCACCAGACTGTCCGTAGTGCCCACAGGCCAACAGCATGCACTGCTCTCACAGGAGGGAGGCCCTAAAGTCTCACTCTCCATAATTCTGAGACTACAGGTATTCTCTCTAGCTAGTTCTGTCTTACCTGTCTTTGACTAAAAAGAACTTTGTTTTGCAAAGGGAATAATACTTTCAAACTATTAACCTTTGAGACCTTGGAGGGATGCCTTTCTTTTACCAAACTCAAATTCAAGTTTTGATTGCATATAGGAATCCAAACAAGTCTGGCCTTTTCAATCTAGTGTCTCATCTATAACTGCCATCATCTCTTAATGAAGGGAATTCTGTAGTGATGTGAAAAATTAGGATGTAACAAATCACCTTTTCAGTGACATTTATCATGTAACTATGGAGAATGTCTAAAATTGCCCTCTGTGCTTCTTCCCCTGTACTTTTATTTAGCTGCTCAGGGTGGCTAAATGGGACCAATCCTGAGAGCCATACCACAAGAGGAAAGGGAGAGAAAGGAAAGAGGTAAACTGGTCTGAGGCAGGTAGGTATTCTCCCAGAATTCCCAACACTTCTCTCTTTCTCTGTCATTTCCATTTGCTCTGGTAGAAGTATGTTGCCTCTCAAGATCTCCTCCAGCTTCTTTCCCAAGAGCCTTTTTATGGTTAATGTTCATCGCAGATGGATGCACACACTCTGCTGGAGGTGAAATGACTCTGCCTCATTATCTGCTCATTTCTCTGCCTGGTTAATCTGCCCTCCCCATTAATGCCTTTCCTTCTGATTTTAATTTGTCCATGGTGAGACATGTTTACTGGCTCATTCCTGAATTTTTGCATTCATGCTTAACATGCCTGTGTGTCTGCAGACACATCTGAACCAGCGGACCTCCTCATCTCAAGGGAATATCAGAGTCAGGAGAACTTTGAAAACCTTGGGCCATGGCTCCCCAAGTTGGTCAGTGCCCACCCTTGTGCACAGCGTGTTAAATAACACCACTTAGAGAAGTCTAATGTAACCTGGCATCATCCTAAAATAACTGCAGCCACACTGGTGCTTCAGATCGTGCTGTGGGCACAGTGCAGGCAGTGGAGCTGGACCAGACTCATGGGATGGGGCAGCTGCAGCCAGCACCGGTGGTCACTGGCACACACCAGCTCCTTGCGTCCCCACCTTCCACTCTCCTGATTTCTGCTGCTTGAAATAAAATCCCATGGCCATTTTGGGTTGCAGGTGCTGTGTCTGACCAACCCGCTACAGAGCATGTCCTGTGTGTAAGCAGCAACTCCTGATGGGGAGGAATCAAATCTGACATTGTGCTGCCTTCCCAGTGAGGCCAAACAGCAGAAACCAGTATTACTTCACTGGATTAAAGGCAGGCAGGCTGGCTGCACTGGTACTAGGCCCTGTGTGGAGGGACAAGCAGACCAGTTTGAAAGCGAGGGCTCCCTTGTGTGAGGCAGAAGCTGTAGGTGCACAGTTAGCACTGTGATCACCTCCAGCACTCCTCACCAGAGCAAAAATGCAAGCCAGGGTTTTCTGGCAGTGGATGGGATGTCCTTTTCACCCTTTATGTTTGACTGCAGCTCAGGAGCACAGGCGGAACACTAATTCTTCATATCATTTAAAAACAATAAGAGAAAGGATAGGGGAGTGTAGAAGTAAATGGATGAAGTTCACCCAGCTGGCCAGAAGACAGCCGGTCACGCAGTGGTCACCTCCTTGTGCCCAGCCCCACTCAGGCAGGACCAAGAGAAATTTCTGAATGGCATCATCCAGGACAGTCTGGGTACTCTTCTGATCTGCCTGGCCTCAATCTCCAACACATTCCTCATTGCTATTTTAACTGTCATTTACCATTGAATTCAACCTATTTTTTTTAACTACAAGTTCTCCTATGGATTGTTAATCAGTAGCATACACGGGTTTTCTCAAGCCCTGGGTTTTATGAATCTTGTATGGGATCCTTCACCAAAAGGAAAAAATCCATCACTCAGCAAACACAAGTTACCAGCACAAATGGGATTATCTTTTGTTGACACTTGCCCTTCTGAAAACCACAGCAAATCCTGTCTCTGGGGGGACAAATATTCCTTATGTCGTGCTCCAATACAGAAATAATCTGGCAAGAGGGGGCTGAAAAGGTTCCCTGTAGCACCATCCTGTCTCAAGCTATTAATTAGTTTGCTTTAACTTGGATTTCCCTTGTCTCTTGTGTGCAGCAGAGTGAGGGATGTTAGTCACGGAGACGACTCAAGTGATGGATACATACTTAGTAAATGGATAATGTGCCAGGGGACATTTGCAAATGCACATTTTGCTGGCAAACTGCAAGCAGACCATGTCTGGGAGGGAGGGAAAGGAGGAAAACCTTCTCCTGACAGCAGTGGAGAAGGCAGCTGTGTTCTCCCTCCAGTGTGGGCCTGGCAGTGTTTGAAGGAACCCAGATTACCTGGTACAATATTCCTTTGCATTGCAAAAAACTGTTCAAAGTTTTATAAAATATAGAATGCTACATTTCATTGTGTCAGCAAAAAAAATAAGTTTTCCTAGTATCATTAAGCACTACATAAATACAAATGAGGATTTTTTTTCATGAGGTTTCTCTATTTCCAACCCCAAGATTTGCAAAAACCTGATCTCCTAAAAATGCCACAGTGAAAACCTAAAGAAGCGAGTGAAGACACATCTGTTGCTGATCTTATTTATCACTGTCTGTCAAAAGCACAAGTAATTCTTCCCAGCTTTGTTCCTCTCTGATTTAAAAGCAAGTGCATTGCTGCAGCTTGCAGTATTTATTTCTCTGGCAGGTTTCCCTCTATTTGTCTTCTAGATCTGGGGATAACAAGACCCATCAGCAATTTCACTCAGGTGGAGATGAAAGTCAGGGAAGACACCAGCTCTCCTCCTCCACAAACCCATCTCAGGAGGTTTGCCGTCTCTTCTATACCTAGACAGTAGGGGAAAAACAAAGGAGTTTTAATGCATCAACAGAGCTAATCCCAGGAAATAATCAATTTCTCTCGCTTGTTCCTATCCTTCATTCAAATTCGCATGTTCTACCAGCATCCTGTGCTGTCAGCCCCTCTCTTAGGGTGATGAGGTGGGGCAGAGCTGCCCTCTGCACCCCTGTGTGCCCAGGCAGCAGCCAGCTCTCTCAGCAAGGCAGTGCACGCAACATCAGAGCTTTTTGCATTTCAGGCAGGACACACCAAACTCTGGGGTGTGCAGAGCAGGGAGGTGGGGACACCTGAACACACTGTAATTCATCCAGTGCTGTGCCAGCTATGGGAAGCTAGGGCCAGGGCTGCAGGGCACCCAGATGAGGGTTGCACACCCAGGGCTGTGCTGAGGGTGCCCAGGGGAGGTCTGAGGGCGTGATGGAAATGGGAAATGCTTTTGTTGCTGTTGATGCTTTTGTTACGATTTATAACTCTGTTTCCCAGGTTGTCAAATTATGCAGGACTGTTCCAGACGAAGCTGCTCCAAACTGGGGGCAAGGGACCAGTGTCAGAGCACCAGGAGGAGCTGCAAGAGCCAGCACACCCTGTGCAGTCTGGGAAGAGCGCCATGGTTACCCTGTCAGGAAGCCCACATCCCAGCTAAAGACCATCTCATGCCAATTTTTTGGGCTCCAGGAAAGAGGCTAATAGAGGGAAGAGGCATCAAAACAAAGCCATTTCTCTTCTGCACATCCAGCCCAACATTTGCCAAATTCAGTATATGCTTTGCTATAGCTTGGTCTCATACTGGACAGAGTGGAGTACATAAAGGGAGCAAGGAGCTAGAGTTCAGTCTGAGCAAGAGTAATTCACTGGAAATTATGAGAACATTGAAATGGATGATTACAACAAGTATTTATCAAACCTGCCTGTGCACAGCATCACCAGGAGAGCTGCTTCAGGAGCTGAGTAATGGCACACAGACTGGGAGATGCCAGCACTCCCGCCCTGGTGACCTTCTGCTGCTTCGCCGTGCACAGTACCTCCGCACCAGGGCCAAAGGAAGGGTATTTCTCCCCAAAACTGGAATGCTTGCTGCCAGCTGCCACAGTGACAGACAGATTCTGTTCTCACCACCTGTTGCTATCTCTGAGGAGCTGTTCCCTTGTCTCTGCTCCTGCCAAGGCTGTTGGAAAACCCCCGCGGGAAACCCTGCATTAATAATGCCGGTCACGTCAGAAGCCCCTCCACACACATCAGCACAGCTGCCATGCAGCTTTAGGCACAAAAACATGCTGCTTTGTGAGGAGATGTACAATTATCCACAAGGAAGCCATGCAAACCCCTTGGGCCAAGACCTCTGATGCCCTGGGCCTCCTGATGACACAGCTCACTCCCTCTGGGCATGGGCCTATGAATTTGGAGCCATGCCGAAGTGAAGTGATATTTTGGAGGGTCTCCAGTCTCAGAGATGCACAATCTCCCACTCATTCTGGGGACAACCCTTGTGACATCCAGGCAGCCATGGCAGTGGGTACACACAGTGTGTCCTCTCGCAGCAATGCCCTTTCCCATCCTGGCTGTGTGAGGGGTGAGTGTGGCAGCGGCGCTTCACTGCAACACAACCCATGGACATGTCTCTGAAATTCATGGAATCTTCTCTGTGGCTGTGGGAACAGGCTGAGCACACGACAGTGCTCCAACTTTGGGGACTCCCTGCACACCCCTTGGGGCAGGAAGCTGTGGCCAAGGGAGCCCTGGCCACATGTGCCCACTGTGCCATCACCCCCTACTGTGGTGTGGGCACAAGGGGGATTTTGCAGTGGGGTGGCTCAGACCAGATGGGTTCTCACCCCAGCCCCAGCCAGAGACCCACTCCAGCCACAGTAGCCAGATAAGCATCTCACCCTCACCACATTGCACCTTCTTTTTATTCTTGGAGGGGGTTGGGAGCTGTGACCCTCCCCAGGGCTTTGGCACATCCCTGGAGAGAGCCCCCTGTGCAGATCGTCCTTGCAGGGGCTGTGGGTGCAGCAGGGGTAATGCTGCAGCCATGGTGCAGGAGCAGGGAGGACACCTCGAGTGACATTTCTGTGTCCAAGGTGATGTCAAGGAGCCCCATGCTCTGCCCCTGGTGCTGGCACAAAACCTGGTCCTCGCTCTGCAGGGCAAAGGACTTCAGTGCTCGGTGCCCCTGGCTCCGGCTACCTGTTGATTCTTATCTGGGCAGAACAGAACCCACATCAGGGACTCACTCCTGCTCACTGTGGGTCATGGAGCCACAAAAGGTCATTTAGACTCTGCTGATAATAGTAATTATGCCATCCCTCCCTGTAAAGCACTTCAACTCCCTGCTGGAGAGCTGCAATTCAGTGGTGGCCAGGAAAGCTCCTTCTGAGCCTTTCCCTGGGCAGGAGCTTCACTTCCTACAATTGTAAAACATTTGGGATATCAAAAAAAATCACCTCCATGTGCACTGTGGAGAACAGTCAACTCACTTCCCTTGTCTCAGGCAGGCAGAGCCAAGCCTAACCCAGCTGAGCAGGAAAGCTCTGACAAAACAAAACACTAAAAACAAAAAGATCGACTTTGGTTTTCAATAAAACCCATATCAAGCATTGGAAAAAAGCAAATATTGTTTTACAAGGTGCAAGACTTTTTCAACACTTGGGCAAAAAAAACTAAAGGAGCTTTCCCTGGCAGATATGTTGTCTAAATTTTACTCCTTATGTCAGAACTTTTGATGTTACACTGAAGTGTCCCTTCCCAGTAGAGAAAGCTTTGTACAGTATTTAGAAATGCTCTCCAGCCCCCAGACATGGTGAATAACAATAAATACAGGATCCCATAGATCGCTGTATACATAAATATTGTAAACCTAAAATTATGTCTCTTCAGTTTAAAAAACCCCATATATGCATTCGCCCTTATTGAAGCATGATCGTGACAGTTTTATATTTTGAAATACCAGTGACTATACTTTACTGAATCTTTATGATTATGTGTTGTGTGTATATATAGATCACAGGGCAATATGTGTGCGTACGTATGCATTGTATGAAGCCATTTTGACTTACTCTGACTCAGAGACGAATTATGTACTGCAAACAGAATGCCATTTCCATGCAAAAGGAAAAAAAGGAAAAAAAATTAAAAAATTAAATGCTATTAACTCAGAGTGCCAGGCATCTAAAAGTACTTACTAGAAGAAAACAGCTGTGGTTATAACTAGCATCTATTTCTACTCCCTTCCTTTTACATACAAAAGTCCCATTATTTACAATCAGTTTCCACACACAACCAACTTCTCCTAACAGAAAAACAGCGTGAAGAAAGAAATAGACACTGCCCTACCAGCTTCTTGAGTCTCCTTCCAATAAACACAATAGAGCCTTACAGTATCTTTCGAAGTCCCCAGCTTCTTCAGCCCGTCCAGAGGGAGGAGATCTGCAGAATCCTTGTGAATAAACTGAACCGCTTGCTTCATCCTCCTCTGCTGGCGAAGAGACGCCGCTTCCCTTATCTCCACTTCTTTCCTACTCGGCTCTGTTAGGATCCCCGAGTAAAACATCTCTCCGCCCGTGAGTGGCTCGCTCCTTGAAGATGCGCGTCTCGGGGAGCTGCGCTGGGGGGATGATCTGTCGCCTGCGCTTTATAGCCGGAGCCTGGTGACGTGAGGAGGCCGGCAGGTACCTCGGCCGGAGGGGTTGGGTACATCGCGACACGTGGCACCCACAGCGGCGGGGGAGCTCGGGCTGCTCCGAGGGGATAACACATCGCTGCCCTTCCTCCCCGCCAGCTCTCCTGACGGCAAGGCTAGCCACGGGCATTCCATGGCTCCCAAAGCCCTCACGAACAGCAGAGAGCACCGGAGCACCGGCACGGCGCTTTGAGGGCTGCCCACAGCCCCGGGAGCCAGCGCATCCCCGGCCAGCCCCGGCAGGCACAGAGTGATTGCCCTGGGTGACACTGCCCAGCCCCCGAGTGTTCCTGGGGCTGTTCCCCCCGGGCTGGGGTGATGCAGCCCCGTGGACTGTGCCACTGGCCATGGGGTGGGTTGGTACCTTATGCCCAGGGCAGGCTCGGGGTGCACCTGGTCTCATCACAGCATCACCAGCAGCAATCTGGATCATCACTGTTCACTCAAGTGCCCAGGAAAACTGTCACAAAAGTTGTCCCAGACAAACTGGGGCACCTTAAATGTGGTTTTACACTGGTTTCTATACCCATCAAATGTCCAGGTACAGCACAATTTCACTAATCACCAACACCCATCCAACTGACAATCAGAGCAAAATCTGGCAAAGTATCTACGGTTTTGCAGCTTTTGTGCTGCTTGCCTAATGACCCAGATGCTGCTGGAGTCAGTCTTGCTGTAGTTACTTACCTCTGATCCCAGACAAAGCTGAGAGATGTGTTAGAGGATGCTGGCATTACCTTGGCTATCTAGAGGTATCCTTTATTCTTCGCAGGCAGCTCTAGGCTTCCAAGAAGCAAAGGCTCTTTTCTCTGGGGCTGGGCTGTCCTTTAACTTGTTTTATTTAAGCATGAACAAAGTCTTCAGTAAAATTCCTATACCTCTTTCCATTACAGTGTACAGTATGAACTAATACACATTAACAAACTTAATAGAGTTTCATACTATAAAGACTGATTAATGTAATAGTTACAGAAGGTAATTTTCTTAGCAGGACTCATAGAACACTTGGGTTTCTTTCACTGCAACAGTGAGTGAGGGCAGCAGGTGCTTCCCTGAACTTTCTGCTTTCCAAGTAATTTTTTGCAGGGAATAGGCACAGAAAAAAATGCAGCTCTGCCTCAGAAAGACAGTACAGATCTGTATACACTCCACATGGGTTTGGTTCTTGTCAAACTGAGAGAGACCTTTGATGTGCTAGGCAAAGCACAAGAAAAGCAGAGCTTAGCCCAGGATTTATGCCAAGCCAGACTTCTAGGACACTTCCTGCCTACCAGAGCTGGAACACTGATTCTCCTTTGCTCTCCCCCACCAACAGAGCCTGGGCTCACACTTTCTGCTCACCAAGACACCACTGGCACCCTGCAGCTCCTGCTCCTGGCCTGGGGAGTGGGGCTGGCACAGAGCAGGGCTGATGCCAGAACAGCAACACCCTGTGGGTAAACTTATACATCTGAGATCTGTAGCCACGGACAGACCATGTATGTTCAGCCCCTTCTCATGTGACCTGGGAGAGAGGAGGGAAAAAAGTCAGATGATGAGTCAGAATGCCATAAAACCCAAGCACATTATTTCACAGCCTCACATAAAGGCCACGACACATGAGCCGGCCCAGCTCAGTGAATGTGTCAGCCTGCAGAAGGCTGACAGTCTGAAGGGGGATATAATTTTTATTCCCTATGCTGACTCAGCTCGCTACACGACAGGACCATTGTTCCACTCTGGCACACATGGCCAGGAGGATAAAAGCACCTTATTTTCCACCTTGGGAGCTATTTGACACTTTTCCAGCTGATTGAATAAAGATGTACGACTGCATCCACGCTCTCCTGAAGGCAAGGAGGAAGAAAAAGGGCTGACACTGAAACCAGGAGGCAATTTTTAGTATAAAACCTTCATGGAGTAGCACCACACTGCCCAGTGTATTAACAAATGCCCAGTCAGCTCTGGCTTATTTCAAGAAGAGTAAAGCTGCAAGCACAGGTGGAGCATGAAAAGCCCCCTCACACTACAGCTCCAAGGCTGCAGCCTGTTTCCATTCAGCACACAAGCATTTTGTCTGAGCCCTGCAATTTCTTCTGTATGTTATAAATGCACTTTGTGCCAACAGCTCTGAGGAAAATCTGCTCAATCCTCAAGAGTAACAAATGAGATAAAAGCCTAATTCCTCTCTTGATTTTTAATCCCGAGAAGGAGGAAAGGGGAAGAAGCAGTAAGTCATCTGCTCAAATTATGCAGGATGCACACTGGAGGAGGGGTTCATTTGGACAGCTCAAAGCCAGGGGTTAAGCTGGTTAAGTGGTTAAATAATTTGTTTGCAACAGATGAGCTGGTGATATTTCTCCCCCCTCCTATACAATGTATCTAAATAGGGGCCCATTTCAGAAAAATTCTCATCCACTCACCGGAGACAAGCCTGGGCATGACCACTGTCCCGTACTCAAGAAAAGCTCCGAGGGACAAAACCACTTTTCTTGCTCTTCCCTGCCTCCAGAGCAGCACGGAATGTTCCTCCTCACTTCCATACGAAATCAATTCAAGTGTCAAAAAGAGGCTTCACAGGGCTGTGATGGAGAAAACCCCTCCAGCCTGGGTCTGGCCGCACCCTCCAGGACAGGCTGGCTGTGCCAGAGAGCCGAGGTGCCGGCACGGACAGGCACAGGCTGCAGGACACCGGAGGCTGGTGGCTCTGGCAGGTGCCGGCAGAGCTGCCGCAGGTTTGGAGCGGGGTCTGTCCCCTGCCCAGGGCATCTTCCCCAGAGCTTTTCTGCTGACCCAGCAAAGTCCTCGGTGTCCAAACCCACTGCAAAGGGCAAACAGAGGGACGCGGTGCTTTCCCTGGCCCTTCCAACGTGCCCTTTGTCATCACAGCTGGGGACAGGGAAGGCAGCACCGCAGGGCAGCGCGAGTGCTCTTGGAAGAGGGGAGAGGATGCGCGACTTTGATAAGCTTATCAGCCACTCTGCAGGGCAGACAATGCCGCAGCGGCCCTGCCTTTCAAATGCAATTTGCTTTACCTATGATGGTTACACCCCTATTTAAAGCCGGCTTGTACTGGCTCAGTCCCCAGCCACGCTTGCAGCTTAATCAGCGTGAGGGAAGAGGAGCTGCGGACTTTGGTTCACACCCCCATTCCATCTCCTCTCCTAGTGGAAAGGAAAGCAGCAGCAGGCAACGCAGGAAGTGGGTCGGTCATTTTTTTTTCCCCCCTCGATTTGATTTCTCATCTTTCCCTAAAAAGAAGTGATTTGTTAGTGGTTGCCATATCCTGAAGAAATGCAGAGATGCCCCAGAAAAGTCCGAAGAAAGGACAGTGGTATAATTTAACAGAAACAGAAGCAGGAAGTAGGTCCAAAAGGAATAATTTACTCAGCACAAAGAGAAAATTTTAGTGAATCCATTTTCAGAGAAAAGACCATGAAGAGCTTAAGAAAATGAAATCACAATAATTGATGTATTACAATAAGCTTTCTGTCCATCAGTGCATTAGGAAGGGTCAGTTCTAGCATAATCAGGAAAATAACTGGAATAATTTGGAGACTACAAACCAGTCTTTTCTAAAAATATTGGATACAAAAATCCAGAAAGATTTACTGAGTTACTTAATTATCATTTGTAGGAAGACAACCATGGATAGAGCTGGAGAAATCCTCTAACATACAAAGGTAGAGTCAGGTTGAGATTCCTGAGAAATGTACCCCATTCTGTCCAGTAACTCCACACTCACCTTCTGTGTTTCCAGTGCTGACCAAGCAAAGGACCTCCTTGGGCTGGGATCTGGGCCCCATCACAGGCATTTCATGGAGACAACTATTCCCAGGCATCTCTCTGTATTTATCCTGGTGCAACTCCAGCCTCCTTCCCCTGCGCATGTTCTGTGAAGTGCCTGAGCTGATGGCACCAAGCACGAAGCAGAGGCACAGATGACACTGGGAGAGGAATCAGACATTGCATGGGTTCCCCCAGGAGACTGAACTGAATTTATCTGTCTGGTTCTCTTCATACACAGAGGCAACAGGTGAATGAGAGTTTCAGCAACACAAAAGCTGCACATGTCGAAACAAGAGATTAAAATGGCAAGCCTTGCAAGAGCTCCTTTACCTTTATTTTCCCTTCTTTAAAGAGACTGAAACATGAGAAGGGCTGGTTTTCTTCAAAACAGGAGGAAATGGTGTGCATAGAGGGCAGGTGATGTTTCTCCCCAGTATGTACCCACACCAACCTCTGTTTATTATATGCAACAGCAAAATTATTTCAGTGTAAAATTTTCAAAATTATTAATTTGAAGAAACATTAATACATGCTAGTTCTCACCGTCCCAGATATATGATAGAGTTGAACTGCAAATATTTATTTTGAAGTAGTCTACACATATATTCAAAGTGCCAACCATAACTACATCACTCAGACTTCCCAAACCTCAGGGGGTTTCACTTCTCCTGTCCTGTAAAAGGCAGCTTGTGTGCTGAAGGCTTCCTCTGCTGCTGGAGCATTCCAAGCCATAAATTTTACATTCAGGTCATTAAATATATAGGAGGGATCTTGTTAAGGCTAAACCAGGGCGAGTCACTTCACACTACACAAACACAGTTTTCTCACTCCTTCCTCACTTTCCAGAAGCCTGACATCTGGAGACCAAGGAGGAGCACGGCAGGACACGCAGGAATGTCTCTGCTGCTCGGGATTTCTGAGCTCTGAAAGCCAAGAGGAAGAGGGCGCTGCCCTTCTTCCCATCAGGTTCTATGTCAGTCCAGCAGGAACTGCTAAGAAATGACCGGGAGCCTGTTGCTCTGGAAAAGCAGAGGCTGGTGGGCTGAGATGCTGTCTCTGAGGGGTAGGAGAGGGCAGGGAGACACAGGAGACACAGGCTCACAGCTGGGTTCTGCAGTGAGAAAGATCACACGTAGGATCAAGGAATGGGGCTGGGATTTCCTGGCTCATCCTAGAGCCAAGAACGCTGTTGTGGAATTGCTGCATTCAGTGTCTCTCCCCAGACACAGCTCAGAGCACCTGGACAAAGCAGATCTTGACAACAAGCTGTAAAAAACCAGAGGTGGTACCCAACCATCTGAACAGCAGCCATACCACAGGCAGAATCTTTCTGAGCCTGCTCCTGTTTTCTTCTTGAAATAGCTCCCAGCTGTCCCTAACAAAGGGGTTATGGGCTCTCCACATCAAGGGAGCTGCAGGATGCTTTCACTGTCATTAGCCACTGGACTAATGCCACCTAACGAGAGACATGGAGAAACAGCCATTGCAGGAGCAAGAACAGCACCCAGTTTTCTCCAACTGAGACATGCCATTGTTTTCACCCATATTTTCCCTTGGATACCTGGGACACCTGTGTTTGCATTTACATTCGTGTGGCTAATTAATCATAAGGCAGCTGGCCAAATTTTTCTTTGAGTCAACACCCTGAGCATTAGTGGAGATACAGTGAGGATACATGGTGCCCACAATGACATCCGTGCCTAGCTGCAGTCATGGAAGTAGTTCCCTAACCCAGTCCTAACTTGGCAGCAAGAAGTTTTAAATAATTACCCCTTGACTGTTGCAAGCATGGAACACTGGTTGTCATTTTCTTCCTTTTACTTTCTTTTCAAACCAAAAAACTATTCTCAGAAACAATTGGTGCCATTAGCAGATGCCCATGATGGACCAGGAGAAGAACACATCACAATCATTTTCCACTGGGATCCTGTTCGCCAAGGTACTTACATCCAAGGTTTTCTTTTCCATAACCCCATGTCTGCATCAGTGTGAAATGCACACTGGTTCTAGGATAAAAGATGGAAGCTGTGGAGTGTGTGAGGCCACAGACTCAGTGCTCTGCCCTGTCCACACATCGACAGGACTAAAGCAATTGCTGAAACCTGAGATGGGAATGAGAGCAAACCAAGGAAGTCTGAGCAGGAGCAAGATCATGAAAGTCTGGCAGCTTATACAGCAGAAAGGGTCTTCTACATCTCCTATCTTTGGGTGACAAGTTTAGGGCTGGCACAGGTATCTGAAAGCTCCCTGCCACAGGGGGGAACTCTTAGTCCTCAAAGGAGTTACGTAAACTCTTTAAAAGCCTTCTGCTTTTTCTGGCTTTCTAGCCAAAGCACTTCTCTCTGGCCAAGTATAAATCTGCTGCAGAGGCGTTTCTCATTCCAGATACTTTGGAGTGGTATGATTCCTAAATAGCAGTACTTGGGGAGAGGAGGGGGAACTCCTCAAACAAACTCTGTGTAATTTACCTCATGGAGAAGACAAATCTCAGAACATAATTTAAAACCTTGCAAAAAAAAAAAAAAAAGATCACGCTGTCTCTGGAACAGGATGAATTCAGGTCAGCTCTGAAACAGAACTGGCTTTTGAAGGGTTCCTCTGTGGCTTACCCAGTTTACCAGGTGATTGTGACAAAAATAACAAACTCCAGTGATGCAGTAAGCAAGTGAGCTGAACAAAACTGCAATTTCCCAGCTCTTTTGCAAAAGTCCCAAGAACAGGTGCTTATTTCAACTCATGCCAATGTGAGATTCACCAAGGAAAAACTTTCTTACTATGCTCTTTAAAAGACTGGCTGTGAACCTCTTCTGCCACTAACAGTTAAAGGAGTACTCATAGAAGGATTTCATTTGACAAGGGTTTCCACCTTCTTATGGAGCTTGGATCTAGGACAGCTTTGCACCTTTCCTTCAGAGGAGAAAAGAAGAGGGTAGCTTGTTTTGTATATCATGTCTGAAATTGATCTGGTTTCACAACAGACTAATATTCAATGAACTTAGGGTTTGAATGCTATAAGTTAAAGATACATAAATTTTGGAATTTAAAACATTCAAATCCTAAGTTCATCAAATGCACCAAAATACCTTTATTTTGGAACTTTGAGATAAATCCAAATCTGAATCCAATATATTTACAGTATCCAGTTAAGATAAAAATATTATTTACATCAGCATTATAGAGACGGTCACCACAGTGTTAGTCAAACACAGGATCTCTCACCTCTGTGGAGCCCTTATGTTTATTTTATGAAGTCAAGACTCCAGGGCTCTCAAGTGCCTCAAGTATAAGTGAGCTCCCATTGTACCCTGTTGCCACAGCCCATGCAGAGTTGCAGCAGCTCCTGCTGAGTAAGATTTAGTCAGAAATGTTACTGGATACTCAGGGCTAATATTTGCTCACATACAAAATCATCAACAGGGCTTCAATGTGGCTCTCCTAACACAGAGGTTGTGTTTTCCATGTTGTGATTTGGTTAAATGCCTCCACCTTCAAGTCTAGGCAACTGAAGGACACTGGAGCTCACACCATGCCCCAAAAGGGAGGCAGCTGCCCCAGGAGAGCAGGAGCAGGAGCACTGCCGGCAGGAATGATGAGGCACACAGCACTTTGAGGTGTTTCTGCCCTACCTTGGGTATAATTTACTGCCAGATCATCTGTCCAGCCACTGATAGGAGTCAAGCTGTGATCAAGCTGAGCAACCAAACAATGTAGGAAATCAGTTGCTGACTACTACACATACAATTTCATTTTCAAAGACAAATGTTCAAAGTCCATTATTGACACCTGTAAGAACTGAGTCACCAGAGTGATGGGGCCAGGTAGAGTGCCAGAATCGCTCACTGTTCTCAAAGTAAATAACAACATTTAAATATGAATGTAAATAACATTCACGGCCCGTTTCCTCCAGCCTCCTTTGAGGTTTATTCTGCCTGGAAATCAACAACTTGCAACCCACACATTTCCTCACCAGCAATTTGGAAGAGACGGGGGAGCAGCCTTAACCAATGGTCAGAACTCAGTTCAGAACGTCTCCTCCCACTGCAACCTACCTGGCCCAGCAGCACGGGTCCTTCTAGGTCCTATATTTGCATTTTGTAAAAACAAATGAACTCAAAATACAAGGTCATTTACAAATCACTCCCTCCCCTCCAAAACAATTGATGAGAGGCAGTGGTGAGGCCCAAGAGCTGCCCAGGTACCGAAGCCCCAGTTTCAGCCGACTGTCTGGTTTAGGGCTCCTGCTGCAGAAGCCCCACGCAAACCCCCCCGCTGTTGCCAGCACGGATTTTAGCAGGATCTGTCTTTGCTGGGGCCACATGCTGCCCTCTCGTGGGAAGCCCTGCGGATGGTACCCTGCTGCCTGGGCACAGCCCTGAGCCCGGGACAGCACCGCAGAGAGCTGCTCCCGCAGTTCCGCACAGCGGCTTCACGCAGACCAGCACAGCCTCACTATCTCAGCCCCCCAAACCCTCAACAATCTCCTTATTTGACCCCCTTCCCGATATCCCAGGCAAGAAGAGACCCTGAAAGGTGCCTGAGGGAGGGATGAGGCTCTAGCATCTGACATGAAGTTACGCCAGAGCACGTGTCCAGAGCATCCCTAAGCCAAACGGTCTTCATCAGATTTTACTTCTCCAGTCCTGCATGAGGAAACATATCCTGCTGGGATAGATAGGCCTTTTTTATCCACTCCATGAGCAAATGGTCACGTTGGACTTGTGTCCTGCACAGAGATGGGACAGGCATTTGTGATGTGTTTATTGCAGCACTGCTGTATCCCTCTCTCACCACAGGCACTGGCTGCAGGGCTTTCTGGACAGCCCCGAGGAAGACAGCAATGCCTGCAGTGTTGAGCATTCAGTTCCTAGAGCTAAGCTTCCTTCTCCCACTGAATGAAGTTGCTGTTCTCAGCATGGATGAGCCTTTTCAGGGTTTTATTTTTGTAAGTTTGCTGAGAGAATTAGCACCTACGGGAGCCAGGGCACAATAATTGTGCTTTGTAAGCCAGACAAGCCCCCTGAGCACTTTTCTGTAGTCCTGTTTTTAATAACTGGTCTCAGCTTTTCCACACAGCCCCTCACACCAGCACTACACAAGTAACAGCAAACTGGGGCCACCCAAAATCCATGAGCAGTGCTGTGTCACATACAGGCTTGTCCACTGGACACAGAGATCCTGAACTCCCAGTTTTCTGGAATGCTTCCTCAATTTCCACTTTAAACCTCACAAAAATCATGATCCCCCCCTTTGCTCTTAGCTGCTTTCTGTGGCTGGGTTCTACTCTGGGCAGCACCTCCAGAAGCCAGGTGAGCTGGCATTTTCTAAGAGGTGACAGCTGCCACTCGTATTTGACTGAGGCACAGAGGATGAGGCATAAACTTGTCCAGTACAGAAGTGTTTCATGGCTGTTTGTAGTGTGCATAACAGGCAACACTTGAACTAAGAACTAAACAATGAATTGCATCTCAAGTGACTACTTCAGAATATTTCAGCTTCCAAAGTAACTTTTTTCTCTCCTTAAAACTATGATCCCTTGATTTCCTGATCATCAGAATCGTCACAAAACCGAGATTTCATGGAATATGATTTGTATGTCTACGTTGCCTACTGAATAAATTTCCCAGTGGGAAAAATAAAAGGGCTTCGGTTGCATCAGATCAAGTTTAGCAGCTAGATAGTGTGAGGGAAGATTCCTTTATGAATTCTGAATTTATAGACATGTCCAATAGGAAAAAAAGACTTCATGGTCTTCTTTTCTGACCTGTTTTTTCTCACTGTGTACTAAACAGCCTTTGCTTCATGGAATTCAAAAAACTTACTCTTCAAAATGTGCTTAATCAGAGAAGAAGACGTACTAACACACATATATTTAAACAGAGAAGGATACTTCTTTTTTTTTCTTTAACACCTAAAGAGATTTAATAAGGTAGTTTAAAGAGCAGCATGAGAATGTCATACATAATTTGCTCTGACTTGGAGAAAAACTAGATGAACGTACCTACTGAGTGGAATGTGTCCCTTGAGTTCTCTGACTCCTGTTTTCCCCACAGGTGCTCTATTTGCATCGCTGCTCCTGGGTCTTCTCTACATTCCCAGTGGAACATGTGTTGTAGAAAGCACTCTTCCACAAGAAAGAGTGAAAATCTGCCTATGAGCAAAAGATTTCTTCAAATTAAATGGGCAGCAGCAAGAGGTGGTGTGGGATGGGTTTGTTACAGGGATCCCCAGAAACAAACCCAAGTTTCGCTCAAGTTCTTTAAGAAGTACTTGTTTGTCTTCTCCAGCAGCAGCCTTGCACAAGCACAGTTTGAGTGGAGCAGCATCCAAAGGAAGAGTGGAAGAGTGTTTACATTTTTGTTGTGACAGGTTTTGCAGTCCACATCTATTGCATTTACAGGATGCCATCTATATGCATGAGAGAAAAAGCATTTGCATTTAATCTTGTTTAATTCAGAAATATTTATGGACCACTATCCTTGCATTCGGTTACAAAGGATTATCATAATGGCGTTCTTTCCTGCTTACCCACACCAGACCTCCACTGAATGCTTGGATTTAAATAAGCTTCAAGTCTTGCTCTCCATATTCCCCTATTAATTATTTCTGTTATGTAAACATAAAAGTTCCCAGTCAGAATTTCAGCTCCCACTGCTGTGGGAGTTCCCAGGATAGTTCATATTGACATTCCCTGTCCCCAAGGGTATCTGAGCACTCATGTCCATCACTGCAATCCAGCACTGGCAGCATTCACAGAATCAGGGAGAATATTTGAATGACAGTTTTCTGCTGTGATCAGCCTGTAGCCACCATACTCTTCCAGGACCTCTATATTCCTGTATGTCATTTACTCTTTGCCACATAAACCAGCATCACCTTTCCACAGCAAACAGCTGAACGACACAGTTGTGTCTTCCAAAACCACACTAAATGAGCCTGGGTGGACACATTCAGTGAAATACAAATCAGTTCTTGTCACTGCGATCAAAGGAAGCTAAGGGTCAAACAGGCAATTGAATAAATTAAGGAGAAGATATTGGGACTACTTTTATAAAAGTTTGATAGACTAACTAAACCTAATAATCTCAACATAATATTAAAAAAAAAATACAGAAAAACAGTATTAAAAATTATTATAGATTGACTTTTTTTCAATTTCCTGTGACCTAATTCTACTTTTTAATTCTAAGAAATTAAGCCAGAGAATTTAATGACACTGTGGTATAATCATAAAAGTATTCTGGGAACTTGTGTCTTAACACAGGCTTTCACCTTGTTTTCCTTGGTTTGGGGTTTTTTAAAATTATTTTTCCTTTTAAACAGTGTTGTTTGGTGTTGGGTTTTGTTTTGGTTTTTAGGAAAAATAATCAGATTAATCTACAAAGTAATAAAACACTTTGGAGTTACTTTGAATTGTTTATCCTGTCTTCATGCAGCTTGTTACAACAGACTAACTGACTCCAGCTCATCATATAGGAGACATTTTTAGAATAATTTTTAGAATTAATACCAGGATAATTCTGGTACTTTACTTGCCAGAATTATGTGCACCACTGAATATGTGAAGAACCATATCTTTATGCTTATAGATGCAGTAATATATTACATGAAACAATATATAGGCTAGTAATATATTACATGAAACAGAATGCTGTGGTAAGCAGATGTTCCCAGAATAATGTGTATCTGATGTGCAGTAACCTGTTAAACAACCATTAAATTTGTCAAAACTATTACTTAACTATTACTTACTATTACTAAAAATATTACCCAAGCACTTCATGCAGCTAAAAGTTCACTGGTTTATTTCTCTTATCAAGAGTAACAGTCTGAAACATTTTACATTAATTTACAATCATCAAAAAGATCCTTATGCTTATCTCAGGTAGGTGACATTGAGTCATCCAGTTAGCACTAATTATTATTCCAAAAATTACATCTTTTTTTATAAGGTTAAACATTTTTGAGCCATTTGTTGCCAAAACACATCATCAATCTACAACCACACAGAAAGTGGAAATTGAAATTTCTACAGAGCCACTACCATCACTATGAAGATACAATGCCAAGTGTTTACAACATTCTGAAAGTTATCATTTCTCCCAGCATTCAAGGTAGCAAAAATTCCCTCTTCACTTTTTACTCTACATACAGAAATTACAGTAAAAGGGGAAATTTTGATCCATAATGTTAGATCAAGGGTAACAGAAGTGCTTCTGAGTCCTTTGCTATTTAAGTAGGAAACGAACAGGGCTGTGGAACAATGAGGATTCTTCTCTGAGAAAGGGCAGGTTTTTCCTCAGCCTCAGACCGTGCACACTCCTCTCCTCCCAGGAATGAAAATGGCCTGTGCTCATGGGGCAAGAGAAGCAAAGCTGAGATCACTGTGGGTCCCAGGCAGTTGTGCAGAGCTGGCACAGCAGGACTAGGAGAGGAGGTGCAGTGTGATAAATGCAGAGCATGGACCAGTAACTCATGCACAGAGCAACACAGCCCAATTTCACCCATTAGAAACATTTGGATGTTTCACAACTTTGGCTTCCTTGGAACCTGGTTGAAACCAATCACTGACATGTGCGTCCCTCAGCACCAGAAAGCAGAGCTGTTCAGATCTGCAGCCTCCCTGGGAGGGAGCACAGCAAGAGCTGGCCTGTTTTCCCCTGGCACCAAGCCTGCAGCCCACAGCAAAACTCCTCCACTGGGCTTGGTGCAGAAGCTGGCACGCCATGGCCGTCTCCCGACAGCGCCCACCACCAGAGTAGGACTGCAGCACCTCGGCCACTCCAGAGTGCTCCACTGCCACACAGAGGTGGCTGGTGGCTCGCTGGGGCTCAGTGGCATGCTGCATCTGGCATGGGAAGCCTCCAACAGTGCGGGGCAGGGGCTGTGCAGCCAAAGGGAAACTATCTGCAAATACCTTCCTGGGCTCTCTCCACGACAGCACACTTCACCACAGATGCAGCAAAGCCTCTCACCACCCTTCCTCCTGTTTTGGCATTCCTCAGCCATTCTCCTCCCCAGCCACACTGCTTCATGCCATCTGCCAGAAAACCCTGTCCTCCCTTCCCACAGAGGCAGCAGGGACCCTGTTCAGGAGGAAGCACAGCTGCCAGGAACACACAAGGACCTGTGTTCCTTCCCCTCTGCTCTGTCTCGCTCTTCTTGCTGCAGGCCTTGGTAGCCCTGTTCCTGGAGTGGGCACTCACCGCCCTGCCACAGCCATCCCCCAGCACTGCTGGGACAGACAGCTCTCTGTCCTGGCAGCAGCACAAACCATTTCCCATCTCTGGCTAGGCTGAGGCAACTCCTCCCCAGCAGCAAGAGGGGCACAGCACCCCATGGCCCCATCCTGAGAGGCTCTGCTCCCCAGCTGTGGCCAAAGACACTGTCCCTCCCCATCACACCATGGCCAAGATGTGTCCTTGCCCCACACGCACCGTGGCACAGCAGGTCAGCAAGGCTGAGTCAGGAGCACCCATTTGCTCCCAACAGTGCAGGGACGTGATTCAGAGCCCAGCTCTTGGTGAGGGTTTCCTCTGTCACACTGTGGACGTGGTATTATTCACATCCAGCAGTTAAATACCACATGCCAATGCAGTGAAACCCAGCAAGTCTGACTCCACGCCCTGGGAAAGGGAGCATTGGTCCTAGCTACCCTGTGAAATGTAAGTACTGTTCCTAAGATGGCACAGAGAGGGAGTTTGGTGCCCACTGCACCCCTTGTCATGGCCAGTGACCAAAAGACAGAAGTCATAAGTCCATTTCCAAATGGATGGGACTGTGGCTATCTCCCTTCAAGGCAGAGGGTCTTCAAGGTGCATTACTCTGAGAGAATGGATTATATGGCCAGAGGAGATGTAGGTGTGGAGAGAATAGCACTGAGACAACATTTTGATCAACACAGATTTCCCTACAGGCCCTCTCAGAATAGCCTTGTCTCCAATAGGAAACACAGCCTGAGGAGAAGGACACAGAGCCTAGGAATCCTGAGGAACAATTTGCCATAGACAATATTTGTGCCCACAGTCTGGCTGAATCGTTGTACCTCTCCTTCTCTCCAGCCAGACAGGCAAAGCAGCTCTTCTCTTCTCAACAAAGCCATTGCAAGGTGCTCAGAAAAGGTAGAAAATATGACAACTGAGGCTCATACAAGAAACTTATCCAGCTTTAAACAGTGTTGTACCAAGAGCATCATCTATGCAAAGCCTGCATTTAAAATGGGGCTTCTGTGTACACCTGCAGGTGCTCAGAGGACAGAATTTTACACAACTTGGAAGATGCCTTTTGCTGTCCCAGGCCTAATCCCAGAGACAACACGGGGATTTAGGAAAGAATCTGATCTGTTCTAACGGTTGAAGACAGCCCAAAATTGAAATGTCCAGCAGGTCAGGGCCTGATTTCCATTGCTGTGTTGCCCACAGTTTATTCTGGTATCACTCCATGTAAGCCAATAGGTCACTAGCATGGACACTGTGTGAGCCAGACCCTGAACTTTCAAGCTGATATTCAACCCTTTGCTTCGTGCCACATGTAGTTCAGAGAAAAACTGCACCTTGTGCAGTTCTTGGCCTCACTGGTTTGAATTAAAACTATGTCAACCTTAGCTCTGAATTTCCTGCGTAGCAAATGTTAAGAGAGACATCAATCCTGTTCTCACTTTCAGTGAGACCAAACATGAACCCAGATTTGTTGAGGCAACATGCATTAATGGCAGCCCAGGGCTCATCCCAAACCACACTACTTAGCGAGTAGTGAGACAGCAAGTCTGTCCTCATTAGCTTTCAGAGGTGCTGATGAAGCAGCAGGGCAGAGCTCTACAAACTTCTGCTTGGCACCCTTCAGTTACAGAAATCATGGGCAATCTCCAATTCAGGGACCCGTGAAGTATCCTTTGGTACCCAAAAGGTATTATCTGGAAAGGAATCAAAATCCTGTTCACCAAAATATTTATATTAGCTGAGAAAGCCAAATTCTGCCAAGAGCAGAGCTGGCGAGCTTCCCTGGAGTATCTCTGCCAGTGTGTAAAACACAGAAAGCAGCCCCACCTACCACAGCCCCTCTGTGCATGCCCAGGGCTGGTTTAGCTTTTAAGTACAGTGCCAACTATTTGTAAGGCCTCAAAAATCTGGAAACTTTGGAGCGCAGCAGCCGAATGAAGGATCTTGGGAACATCTCTCTTGACTCTTGGGCTGTGTACTTGAAGTAGTTCTGTGGATGCGCCAACACGTCAAACAATGCTTTTATCAGCTTCTTGTCCTGGGAAAAGGGAAGCAGATTTTATAGTAATTCCACAGAGGAGTTACGGTCAGTATTACCAAAGTTTATAATGCCTGTCTAACTCAAAAAAGATTATGGGCATTTTACTTTTCAAGTGTTACGGGGGCTTGGAAACATAGCAGAGCAAGGCTGACTTTCAGGTTCCGGGGAAGTCACTGATGTTCCACATTAGCAGCTCCAGAATTTCTTCCCTTTTCATACATCCAAGAACAGCAAACCAGCAAACAAACCACAAAACAAACTCATACTTGAGCTGATATCCAGCAAAACAAAGGTATGCACTCAACTTGCCTATGGAAGTTCCCTAACCAAGGTCAGAGAAATCCACAAAGAGATTTATTTTGCCCAGGAAGGAAAAGCCTTTGCTAATCTACAAGCTACAAGGAGCAGCACCAAGTGCTTTCCCAATAAATTAGTTTCCCTGGTAGTTTTGATCCACCTCCAATACCCCTGAGCAAAGAGTCCCCTATCCACTGCCCTGTACAATCAGAGTCTGGTGATTCACCCCATTTCCCTGAAGCAGCACATGTCTGGTGCACCAAGGAACAGACCTGATGCAGAGCAGCAAGCAAACTCACTTGCACCAAATAATATCATTTCCAATCAAAACCAACACGTTTAGTGGAAGGAATGTACCTTAAGTATTTCTTGATGATTTTCAGATGCATAAAGTCTGCCATCCCGAACAATGTCTTCTATTAGTTCTTGGTAATCCTCTGTGGGGAATGCACAAGAGAGTAATTTGCAGGCTCACTTCACTTACACACTCAATACCTCCCATGGTTACACATGGAAGCCCTGCCCTCAGAAGAACCAGTGGTACTTGGCCCTCATATTAGCAGTCAGAAAATATTCCAAACACCTTTCTTTTTATTATGAGAACAGTGTTCTCTGCTGAGCTGCTCAGCATCAATCTGTGAAAAGAAAAGGAAATCATAAAGCACCCAAGACTGGAGTGCATACGGTAACCAAGTAATCTGCTTCAAACCAACTGAACTGCAGGAACCCCCCCCTACACACCCAAAACCTGTTATTGACTCCTTTTCACAGGTGGACACGTCAGAAGAAGGAATAAAAAGATTATGTAAGAGGATGCTTTCTTAAAAGTAACCCCCCTGGTCAATCATAATCTAAATTCTTTGAAAGGAGAGGTCTCCCCTGAAAAATTACTTATCCACCACTAGTGAAACTCTGCAGACCACAGTAGGGATGACTCCCTCACAATTAATCCAGTGTGAACAGAACATACAATATCACTTCACTTATGCTGAAGCGCAAATCCTCAGCTCCAGTTTCACACCTAGAGATTCTGAAAAGGGTGAGGTGAAAATCTTTCCCCTCAAGCTTCTTTTCAATATAGATATCTGATTCTAGGTCACAAATGGTAGCAGAAACACAGTAAAACACAGGTACTTGGGCTCTACCTAATTCCTAACTGGGGTCACCCAAAGAAAATGGAAAGGCACAGAAGTGCATAAAACTTCTATCTCTGAGCTCTGTAATTTGCAGGCCAGAGCCCAGAACCCAGAACCCCAGCTTTTTGTTTGGAAGACACAGTGGCAGTTAAAAGACTGCAATACACTGCAGAATTCCTTAAATTAGGTTTAAATGAAACAGCTACTGGAAGCAGCTCCTAGTGACACTGCTGGGAGCTCTGGGCTGCCCTGCTGCTTAGGGAGGGGAGCTCTGCACTGCTGCAGCTGCACTAGCCCACATCAGCCCAGCTGCTCACACCCACTTACCATCATAGGTTACATAAGGAACTTGGAATCCTTTGGCACTGTTCCCTTCATTCGACTTGAACTGGATCCACAGTTTCTTAGACCTGGAAGTGAAAGCTATGGGGCGCTCGTAGGTCTGGCAGGTCTCATACGTGGTCACCGAGTTGGAAGAAGCTTTCAAAGCAAACGCACAATAGGCAGTTGTGTGACAGTGCTTCATACTAAACAGATGTTAGAATATAGGTTGAACTACCATGAGAAAAATGCTTGCTGGTTTTAAGAAAACTCCTCAACATGTGGCAGGCCATCAGTGGATGGCAGGCCATCAATGAGGGACTTCTTGGTGAGGGAATATTTTCCTTTTTCGTAAAATAACAGTCTACTGTTTGAAGGACATGCCTATACTAGAAACTGAGGTTGTTTATCTACACATCAGGCACCTGTAAGGATTAGCAAACATTTCCTCTTTCCTAACCCAGACTAGAACTGCTTAGCATAATGCATGACTGGTTAGTTTGAACCACCTACCCCTAGTTGACAATATTTCTCTCAGTTCACTGACACATCATGGCCTTGTACCCTCGTTTCTCTGAAAACTATGGCTCAGCATTGAAGAATAGGACTTCTCCATTTGCCATTTAAAGAAATTTCTGCTCTTAAGTAGAGGCCAGGCAGGCTACATTCATTTCTTTGCAAACATCAATGCCTGTGAGAACCCTGTGTTGCCCACTGAGATATGCTTCAGTGGGTGTTTCAGACTCACGGCTTTTTCTCATCACCAGGTAGTCTCCACACTCGTCTTCTATGGGCAGGAATATTTCTGGAACCACAATCAGGATGCGGCGCTTTGGCGGTGGGTTGATATTCCAAGTGCACTCAGTGTTTGCAGGGTAGTCCCCAGGATAGTTGGGTGATTCAATATATCCAGTGTAATCTCCCAGTTCCCCTCCACACTGCCTGTCTGGAAAAGGAACACTGTAAGCAGGACAAGGCAAAGAGAGGTCACCCTACAGCTCTCCTGCTGTCACTGTCAGCTGCGCAGGTGACAGACACACATTTTCCTTTTTGCATCTGCTGCAAGTACAGTTCTCTTTGCCAGCCTCTCACACTTCCGTGTAGGTGTGTTTACATACGTCTGTGTGTATATAGGGACTCCCGAGGTGGTTCTGAGCAGTCACCTCTCTGCCCTCCATTCTCCCTCAGTTTACCACACCACAGATACCATAAATCCAGAACAGTGGCTCCCTTTGTAATTGACTCTTTCAAAGGTTGTTATTAAAAAGAAATGGTTACTAGAGCTGTTAAGTTTTGTGAGACAGCGTCCATTCCTCTTAATAGGAGGGAACAAATCAGGGTGCTGAGGACACAAACTCTGCTGTATCAAGAGAGAAAATATTTAATAGCAAGACCCCAAGCAACCCAGCACCAACAGGCAAAACACAGTCACCTTGACAAGGATGATGGAGCTAATCTGCAGAAATGGTCTCTCACAGACCTCAGTGAGCCATGTGGGGTGAGATGCAGGCAGCAAAAGAGGAGCAATCTCTGCTTTCTCTCCAGCTCCCTGGAGCAAAGCTATGTTTTGCCCTTAGGGCTGCTCCAAACATTAATGGCCCAGTCTTTTTATTTGTAAGAGAGCATCAAAACCATCTTGCTGTACTTACTTTTGCACTGTGTTATGTTTGTTGACCCATCAAAATCAGTAGTGGTGTTTCCAGGGCAGGAAATGCAGTAATTTTGTCCAAATTCAGGCTGGTATGTCCCAATTGCACAGCGAATACATCGGTGAGTTGTGGTGTTGTAAAAATGGCCAGGAGAACACTGAACTGGACAGAAATTAAATAATCATGCTTTAAAAAATGGCAGTAGCATACTAGAATATGCTTTTATACATTTCTGTAAGATCTAGTTTAATTTCAGAAACTGAAATGCCACATTAGTAAACTGTGGGGGTAATAAAAAAGAGGTAATTAAGCAAATTTTTAGTTCATCAGGTCATTTTGCGCAAGTTCAAAATTCCCAAATGCAACACTATAGAGTGGTTCTGTGTGAAAGCAGCAATAAAACCACATTAATAAACTATGAGAATAACAAAACAATTTCAGTTTATCAGGTTATTTTGTGCAAGTTGAAAAGATCTACTCTCAAATGTAGTTTTCTATCCTGCACAGTCCCTTTTCTCCCTGTTCCTTTTAAGCTCTGCTTACTCCCAAATAATTCTTGCTGAGTTTTGGAAGCTATCTCAGCCAGGAGTCCTTCCCTACATGCTGCCCCAATCCAAATACTTCGGATAAGCTCCAAATAGTTCTTGCATCTGTGATTCCAGGTCCCATGTGGCCTCTTCCACATGCAAATTCCTGAGTTCTTCATTCCAGTTAATAGAAAGAATTCCTTTAATCTTTACTCGAATTTGAAAACTGAACCTCATTTATAGACTTGGTTTTATGTTAAATAAAACTGAAATCAGCTCCTCTTATCTTGATCCAGAGTTTTAACATCGTTTTTTAGTACTTCAATTTCACAAAATTAAGTATGAAAAAACAGTATTTGTGGGTTCAGTGGTTCTACACTGAAGGAAACTATTAGATATGACACTACTACCAGTAATATTAATTCTTCAATAATACTGCTAAATTCTTACAATATGTTATAATTCTCAATAAACATATCTTAACTGAGAGAGATGTCTTAATCCAAACCACCACCAAATGTTTGCATCAGAACCTTATTTCTATCCCTTATTTCTGCTCTGCACCAGTAGATTTTCTGTTAAAGACTTTGTCCTCTAGTGATTTATATACGTAATTTTCTTTTACCCATGCTTGTGGTAATCAGTTTTAGGAAGAATTGAGGCTTTACTGAATTTCCTCGCAGCCAGGCCAGGCCAACCATCTGTGAGACCCCTGGAAGGACTGACCCTCAGAAGGAGAAAGAATCTTCTCTGAATGCCGCACTTGAGCAGCAGCATTTCCTTTTGCCTTGGATGAATGCAGTTCACCAGATAAATCTTGCCCTCACCTTTGGTCTCACAGTCCTGAAACAAGGATGCCCCACTGTGCCTTGTTGTTAGACCTCCTCCACAGGGAAAGCAGGACACTCTCCCAGCTTCAGGCTGGTATGCACCAAGGGGACACAGCAGACAGGGCTTGAAGCCATCAGGAGAATATTCACCAGGGGAGCACTGATCTAGGAGAGGAAGAACAAACATTATAGATGAAGGTGTGTTAGTGAGCCTGCGCAGGACCTGCAACCCCACAGTGAAACTGCTCTCCTTTACTGGGGCAGCTGGAACCAGGGTTCCAGACATGAATGCTGGCAACAGCTAGAGCTTAATACCTCCAATGTGCACTGTAAAGCAGTCACTGATAGCTGTCAGTGCTAGTGAGCTCTTCTGGGAGCTGGAATGGATTTCACACTTTGTTGCAAGGCCACACTGGACACTCAGCCTGCCCAGCGCTCTCTGCTCCTCTGTACAGTGCAATTATGTAGTGATTATCTCCGTATTCTAGCTAGAGAGCTTTTGAACTCCTTCCAAATTAAATAATTTAGTATTGAACCTAAGATGCCAAAAACGTACTTCCAGATTTCTGTAAGTACTTGAATCTTAATATTATCTTAATATTATCGAATATTCATATTTCATAGCATTACTGGATTGTGTGAAAACCTCAAGTGCAACAAGTAATTGTGCAAATTCAGTAAGCTAAACATTATATGTCTCAAAGATTTTTAAAGCAGAAATAGTCTTGCCATTCCGCTGATACTGGATATCTTGGGTAATGATTATCTGTGCACTGGACTGAGGCGTTCTGTATGGTGCACAGACAGCACTAACCCAATCTGACTGATTTTACTTAATCACACACCTCAATATTATCTAGCAAGCCCAGCAGTATTCATGAGTATCTTTGAAAAGTTCTGGTTTTCAAACTTTTCACAAAAGAACTGGCTTCAGTGTCGGTATTTAATAATTACCCTGCTCTGGAAAGGCACAAAACACTGTTGCAGTTGTTCAGCTGTGCTGAAAAATTCTGTCCTTTTAAGACCTGTTACGATAATAAACTGTTAGTTTTAGTTTATAGCTCCAATAAATCACTCAGTGAATAGCTGTTTTGTTAGGAAGTTAAATTGGCCTTGGCTTCATTTCAGGATATATGACTAACAACAAGCAGGGCATTAACTACCGGTCATGATCAATGATGAAGAGTTTTGTTTATGGCTGATACACCGAGAGGAATAGTTGAGTGTTCCTCCTTAGCTTAAAAATGAAATGCAACAGGTTAAGCAACGCTCTGTAGCTTATCAATGACAGCTTTTGAGGAAGTCTGAGCTCCTGGTTCTAACTTTTTCCACCACACATCACTTCTGCCCTCATAAGGACACACATTCATTTACTCTCACACTTTTCAAGCCTTTCTCCACTTTATAAACATTCCTACAGAACACTCATCTCTGTACAATCTGTGCACTTCCACAAATGAATGAATTCAGGCTTTCATTGCAGCACTCCTAATAAGGTAAGGAAAGAGCACTATTTACAATTCCATGACAAGGAAAGACAATTCAGGGTTAGGAAAGGTGATTCTGAGAAGTGCCTACTGACTTCAGAAACCTAGAAGAAATGGAAAGACCTGAGCAAATCTCCTTCCCTCATACACCTCCATGGCACTATGGAAAATCAATGCTCTGAGTGGCCTTGCTAGAAAATACCTGCTCTCTGCTCTCTCCAATTAGTTTGTCTTTTTCCATTCATTTTAATCACATGTCAAGTTTGGGGTGGTTTGGGGTTTTTTGCGTTTTTTGGGTTTGGGAGAAGGGGTGTCTCCATTTTGTGTTTTGAACAGAAACACTGACCCTACAAAATCAGTCTTAAAACTGCACTTCAGGTTTCCTAAACTTGCTCAGAGTCCAGCAGAACAGTAGGACATCTATCAGAGCTCAAAGGAAACCTGCCCCAGGCAGGAATCAAACCCACAACTTATGTGGAAATGTTGCATTTGAGAACTTATCCCATGAGGTCTCTCTTGACAACTTTACCATCTGCATCTTACTTGCCTTGAAATCACATGTTGTGAAAATTGTGAAGCTCTCTGTGGAATACAAATGAGTTAATCTAAATCTTCTTGGGTTATTTAGCAAAGTGCCTAATTTTTGAAAATTTGCATTGAGGAAGTAAACTTAAAAAACCTCCTCAGACATCACTGAGATCCTCAATCTGGGCCAAAGGAAAACTTTTCCGTTAAATCTGAACCATTTGAGTCAAGTATTTCCTTCTGATTTTCCTAAGAGGTGGCAACAACAGAGAGAAAAAAAGGCTATTTAGCCACCACCACTGCAACAGGGTGTTCAGTACCATCTGAAAAAAGCTCTGACTTGTGAGACACACCAAACACTTCAGGCTTTGATTGATCCTATGTGCATTTGAGAATAGAGGTCAGTACACCCACATACAGATTTTGCTGTTTACAGTCTAACAAGTACTCAATATTCAATGCAAATATTAGAATTACTCCATGCCATGTCCAAGTTTTAATGCCTCAAATTCACGAATATATCCATTTCTTCACATGACTACATCAAATCAAGACTTGCATGGTGGTACAAGTCTCCCGACAGTTCGATCCATAAACACATTCCCTGTAAACTGCTCCCGGTTCCTCCTCATTTTCTATCTAGAAATGTTTCAAACAGGCTACTCATCCAGCCCCACTGGAACACAGAGCTGCAGTAGTGAGGAAAGCCTGTTTAGAAGCTCACAGGAGCCCAATTTAGCATAAGAAATAGACCTAATGTTAGATTCAGTTATAGTAACATTAATAATAGGGGTGTTATTTCAACACAGAAATCATCCAACCAAACGCCATAGGACTGTGCATAAAATTAGGATGAACCTCCTCTTAAAAAAAAAAAGCCCAAGAAAATTAACAAAAACCAAAAATCCACAAGAAACATCTCTACGAAGTTAAACTTTTCCAGATATTTGCTTAAAGAAAACAAGTACAGAAGTTTATGAGCTTCATTTCTCATGTGGGAAATGCCCAGTCAAAACCAGGTCTGAAGATTTGCAAATAATGACATTAAATCACAATTCCACTGGCTGGCTTCACTCTTTTTTTCAGAAACTTGATTGTTTTTCTCCAAGTGAACAAAAGAACCAATTGCCTCTAGTAGACTTCATTTCTGCAGCCACTGTCTTCGTTTATCTTCAGTACCCATTAAAAATCTGGTCTTGAGTCTCACGCAGCTGTTTTAAAGGAAAAAAAAAAGTGAAAGCTTTTCTGATGCAAAAACAAGAAGAAAAAGGTGGGGGAAAGAGAGGGGCCCACAGGGAGCCAGGATTAACAGTTATAAAGACATTTAAAGGCTCTTCCCCTCTTTTCAACCCATGAGCCTTTGAGCATTTGCTCCTAAAGACAAATGCTGTAGTGTCTCAGGGGCTGAGAAGGTGAACCTCATAAAGGAGGTCATGATCCACCAATTCACCATTTTCTTAAGAATGATGCCTTGACTTTATAAGGAAAATCACCAACAAGTGATGCAAATTGATTCTGAAGCAGCATCCTTTAAGTTACTGTGTTTTAGCAGGTCACACATTTAGGTCTCATGAGATGCTTATGCATTCTAAGGACTTAAGTCTTGAATCTATGATTTTCAGGGCAAGTAGGTTAGCAGGAAAAATAGCAGCCCTTTTTCCCCATCATCCACTTCTTCTTCTTGGATTTTCACAAAATTGTAAAAAAGAAAAACAAAAAAACAAGAGTTGTGCAACACAGCTATTAATTATAATGACTGCAAGGGCAGGCAGCACTTTGCTTTTCCCTTTAGATAACTCTCTCATACTTTTATAATGCCAGTATCATAGCACATGCAAACCTTTGAGACATGGTTCATCATTTTGGATGAAATGCTATTGTCTTATTTGCATCCTCTCAGATGAGGGGACAAAGCTGCTGAATACTGAGCAACGAAATGCACTGACACCTCCCACACAAGATGAAGCTGCTCATCATTTATGTTAGAGCAGTGCCTGTGCCAGTGCTGCTCATGCCTGCTGTTCTCTGGAGTGACAGCTCTTTGGGGGAACCCACTTGCAACTACTGCGGAGTAAGGACATGCCATCATGTCCTTTTTTGCATCCATTTCAGGAAATGGTAATTCTCAGTGCCTCCTTCAGCTCTGAAAGTATTGGTGTGTCCAACACACACACAAAAAAAAACCCAAACAAAAAAAACCAAATGGAACAGGCAAGGTGTGCTTTTGACTCCATGGGGTGTGACCAAGGTATGACAGAGTTTTAAGCAGTGGAAGAGCAGCTAAATTGCTTGTTGTTTGAACTTATTTTTTTTCAATACAGAGGTTTCTGGTAAATCACTTTCTGAAAAGGAATTGGTAGTATTTAAACAGTTGGTCTTTGGCTGTTAAATATCTCTGAAGTCAAGCTCATACTGGAGAAGGAACACTTGTAGCCAGGCTAGTCAGTGAAACTGCATTCTCCCAAAGACAAATTTCCTCTCAAGGAAGCATGTAGCATTTTCAGCATGCTCAGAGGGTTCACACACAGACTTGACACACTGACATTCCTAAATGGAAGTCTGTTACCTTAAGATCTACTTCAACACAGAAAAATCATACTTCTGCTAAGAGAATCCAGTTCTCTGGGAAGGTTGATGAAAATTCAGTTTTGCTATATGCATTTCATGGGATATCCATGATTATGGACCTATCACTGGTTGCTCCTTGGAAGCCATACTCAGGACTTCATGAGATGAACCAACATGAGGCAGTGCTGAATGGGCTCATCATAGATACAGTACTCAGGTACAAAAATGCAACATTTGAGCCTCTAAAGCATCAGAACAACCCAAACAGAACTGTACAATAAACAGCAAAGTTGAAATAAACCACATTATCCCTTGGAATCAGCAGTGAATTCCTTTTTACCAACAATAGCTGTTTAAAGAACAACAGGCACACAAGTGCAAGCATCCAGCACATTCACAATGATAAAATACCCTGGAAACCACATGTAATTTGTTTCTGGTGTCTTTCTAAAGCTTTTCTTCTGTGCTGTGCCCCACTCAAGACTGTAGGAGTTAAGACAGGAAAATCAGGGATAGAACTACCTCACCAGAAGTGTGAAACCAAATGAAATTTATCTTGCTGCTGCAATTGCAGACCAGTTACCCAGCACAAAAGTTGTCAGAGCAGGAGCTGGACTTTCCCTCTGACACTGCTGAAATATAAATAATGTTTTAGACAGTGCTGTGCCAGTACAATTCTACCATGGGAAGAGGACCAAAACTGTATCAAACCTAGTCATACTCCAAGTATTTGAAAACAATGAACTAAAACCTGCATTTCACTCAGTAACTGCATCAAAGAAGACTAGTAAGTCCCTTTGACTTGCTTTGCTCCTTCACTGCTTCCTACCCCTCTGGCCATACTGAGCAAAATCCCTTTGCCAAAGTCCTTTGCTGTCCAGAGGCCACATCACCACCTGCACTGAATCCATCTGCTGACCAGTATCTCTTGCTGTGGAGCCCCTTCTCCCCAGAACCACAAGCGTGTCTAGGTAAGCAGACCCCCAATCCCATCCAGAAGAAGCTCTGCAAAACAATCAGATCAAAACAAAGAAACAAAAACGAAAACACCGTCTCCCACACAGATCCCTGAACTAGCTTCTTGCCTTTCTTCACACTATTCCCACTCTATTCTCCTCTCCCCAGTTGTTTCTTAGCTCCTTCTGATTGGCAGTCCAAGCAGCAGCACCAGCCCCCCAGTTTTACCTTAACCATTCACCCTGGGACAATCAGCTTTTTCTAAGGAAATGAGGCGTTTGTAACAAGGCTGCCTCTGTGTGTACTTTTATGTCCTCTCAGCAACAGTGGGCTCTCTGCCCAGCTCCCAGCAGCCTGGCAAGTGATGTAGGAAGGTTTCAAAGATATTAATTTTCTGTACATTTAATGAAAATAAGCAGGGGACAAGTGCAAGGAGAGAGACCTTAACATCCATGTAAGTGAAAGACTGGTGCGAGTTCCACCTCCTCTTTGATTACAGCAAATCTACAGGAGGATATGGTCTGAATAATTCAGCTGAAGCAAGGAAGGTTCATTTAGTGATTGCACCTTGTTAGGCACGAGCAAATCAAACCATAAGGCATGAGACACACAGAGTCATTCCACTGCTCACAGCAGCACCTGTTAGGGTGTCCAGAACAAACTGTGGCACCAATTCAGCAACAGAAGAGGCCTGACTTCTACAAATTGTTCTTCAAAACCTTTGTCTTCATATGCTCAGTGACTCTGTTTCAGCCTTGGGCAGGCTGTTTGTGCTCACCCCACCAAAAAGCTTTCCAGGCAGGCATTGCCCAAAATTCACTTTTCTCTCTGAACGAGCACAGAAATGCGACATAGGCTTCTCGTTTGTGCTGCAACATTAAACTGATTCTGCAGCTACCTAAAAAAAATGGTGTTTCTTTTCTGTTCCAATTTCTAATTGTAAGCCACATTGCCTTCTCCACCTGCAACATTTTTAGCTTACTCATCGCTGTTTTTTCCAGATGAAATCACAAATATCTTCAGTCATACTGTGCTCTGTACAATTGGACTGACAGATTTTTTCAAACCCTTCCTCTAGCATCCAACAAAATACATAGAAAATATACTTGTAAACTCATCTTGGTGAACTTTCCAAAATTTTTCAGATTTATTGCAATGTTCCAAGAAAAAAAAAATAACCCTTACAGCTTTTTCCAAGATTTCTTGAGTAATTCCCTGCTTGCTTGCACACATGTTTTAAACAATTTGTCTGTTCTACGAATCCAAGTTTTTCTAGAGTTAGCAAAACTGGATTGGAAAATCTATTCTTAGGCCAAATGCTGCTGCTGGAAGACATACAAATTCAATGTGACAAGCATTTTAAAGGCTTGCTGATTCACAATCCACCTATACACTGCCTACCCCATGCAGCCTGAATTAGCCGTCATGGTTGTTAGGCCTCTGTTAAGATGTAACATCTGACCCCTCTCCTTAACTTTTGTGCTTTGGAAGCATTTACTGTGGATTGCAATATAGTGGTGCCCTCCAGTGCCATGATAATTAAGACTTTTTCAGTGATGGCCTATAAAATCTCCATGAATTTATAACTCTGTCATGAAGATTCTCTGGGACTCTGAGTTTAGTCAGCAAATTCTGAGCAGTCTTTTCCTTGGGACAAGAGAGCGGTGAGATGTGCACAAGCTCAGGAACACAACATTACACTGAATACTAAATGTAGTCTTAAAAGTAACATTGGTGATGTCAAGACCATTGGTGGCTGATGTTATTCCCATGATTTCCACTTTCAAGCTTATTGCAGGCTGTACATCAGCTGTAGTGGCATGCAGTTAGCCCTTGTTGTACTCTGTAACCCATCAATTACCAACAATAAATTCATAGAGAGAATTTCAGCAGCACTAACCGCACCCCCCACTTCTGCATGCACGGCCCTCCTCTCTCCTGGATAAGCAAACCACAATCCCTCTGAGCTCACCAGGCCTGAGCAAAGCAGTGAAACACACGAGGTGCTTCATTCCTAATTCCCTCATAACTCACCACATCTGCTACCCGGATGCAGCTGTCCCACACCACAGGACTGCTGTGCCTCCGACAGCTTGAGAGCCTTTCTGGCCACCTCGTGGTCCGTGCCAGAGATGCGGATGCGGAACTGGTCCCTGTTGACCGTCTTCCGTAAGGTTCGGATGGTTTTACGGATCCGCTTCTCCGTCTTCTTCCGGGCACAGCGCACGTCGCACGTGTCTGAAAAGCAGCAGGGGTGAAAGCTGATGTAAGTGAGCATGCACAAAATACCACCCAATTCGAAACACCAACCAACTCAAATCACTGAGAAAGCAACTTCTGGGAACAAGTCTGAAATCCTCAAGGACAAATACAGTGAGCAGCTCTTTGATCTTTGGAGCTATCCCCATTCCTCACTATTTCTGAAGCAGTAAAATTAATTTTCAAAACAGGAGATACTTTTTATCATCATTTTGCATACAGACAGAAGAGAAAAATACAGAAATTAAGGAGCAAATAGCAAGAAGCTTCAAACCGCACCTGGAATTATTTTCCAACCAACCTGTCACCTCCTTCCGGCTCGTTTCAAGCTCAAAGTCCGCAGTGATAAAAATCTCTCTAGTCGCTGTCAGTCTACTGAGGGCTCCATGAACTTTCTTGCCAGAGCTGCATGTTAGGTTTACATAGTGGAAGCTCTCCATTACTGAATTTTGTCTCTCTGTATGAACAAAATCAAAGGAAGCAAAAGCTTGGCCAGCTCTGTTATTGAACATTCACCAGTGCTCAGCACGTGTCATCATGAAGAGTTAAAGAGGAGCAAACCACCACCTCCACGTGCCAGTAAAAGAACAGTTTGGCCAGTCTCTCACCTGCTGCACCCTCACACAGAATCATGACCATTCTCTTGGCTTCAATGAGGAAATAAGGTTTAGATAAAGGAAACACTCAGAATAAGCTGTGGTTCTGGAGTACATAACTCGTCACTGGGCATTCAGCGCAGTTTCTCACTGTTACTCTGCTAAGGACAAACAGTCAGACACGCTGATTCATCATATTGTTTAATGACTCATTTCCCCGTTTTTTTCTTTTTTTTTTTAAAGTACTCCGCCTCATTTTCTGCTGACTTTGTAAATTCCCAGGCTATTCTTTCTGCTTTGGAACAGATGGAAGAGCTGACCTCACTGCATCCATCTGGGGCTGCTGAAGTATGAAAGGAAGACAAGAGAAAAGAGGAATAACCCTTTGACAATAGAGTCAGCATAAAAGGTCAGGAGATTCTTCAACGAGGCATCAGACAGTAAGGAGCAGGTGAGAAAGGAAAAAAGAGAAAGATAAAAAGAGGAAGAAAAGGAAGGAATCAAATTAATGAAAAGAATGGTTGATTTTACTGAGAATTTATTAGCAGTATTACAAACAAAAAAAGGATAAGGGCTTTCCTAGCAAGACTGTGAGGATGCCACAAGGAAATCCTGGGAAATAACTGTTGCAAGAGTCATGGCCAAGCAGGAAGAAGTGAAGAACAGAAGTCAGGGAAGAACAGAAAGCCTTCAGTCCTCTATGCCTTGCTTGTGGTGTACTTTATATCTGTAAAGCACTTAACCCCTGAGCTATGGCTCTAATCTGCTTACCTGCATTTTTATATTCATACCTGGCATCATCTGCTCCAGACCTTCTTGAAACATCTCAGTCTTTTTCAAACTACATTTTCCTCCATTTAATTTAAAGGTTACGCTTATCTTGATGGCTGAAGCATCTTCAGGAAGAAACAATGGAACACATTATTTTTAAAAAAGGAGTAGCATTAGGAGATAACCCTAATGTCACACCATAGTGGTGCAAACAAAAAATATGCTGATATGAAGTGATCATCACAGAAAACCTAACGAGATGTCAGAACCCTCCTGCTGTGAAGCTGGTTCACAGCTGGAATTAGAATGAAGTGTAGTACATTTTATCAGGAAAAAAAAAAGAGAGAGAGACAGAGAAAGGAGATCAAGACCAGATTTACTATCGGGTGAATCAAATAAGAATGAGCTGAAATCAAAGGAGATACTCCAAATCGTTTCAGAAAGTAGTTTATGTCTATGGCTGTAAAAGCTTTCGAAACCTTACTGTCCAACAGCTCAACCTAAACACATTGTATGTTGCCAACACTGTCCAGGTTTGGATGACTAAGAGGAAACATAACTCCTGGTCTAAGGTTTATTTCACTACTGATCATCTTCTTTATTTTTAAGTCTCAGTTTGAAAGATGCTGATGAAGCAACATAAGGGGAATTTTCTGCAGCAATCTTGAACTACAATCATGAGGAAGAAAAAAAAGGAAGATTATTAGAGGGAAAAAAAAGTCAACAGAAATACCTTTGTTTCACAGTTACCAATGAAAATAAACCAGCCAAATTATGTAACAGTAAATGTGGTCATTACCCAGCCAGCTGGAAGCATTTGCATTTTGCTGCTTTTTCTTAAGCTGAGAGGACCTGCCGCAGGTGAGAGTGTAGGCGTCTTGTGTTCCTAACAGACAGACAGACAGACAGTGAAGACATAGGGACAGTGCACACACTGAGGACTCCTGTAGCATAAAACACATTTTAGATTTGTTGATTGGCATCAACACACAATGTTGTTCATAAAATACTCCACGTTAGAGCCTATCTCTTCCTAAGCCATTCAAAGCATTCAGGAAAAGAAAGAGCATCAGTCCCATAAGCACCAGCCGAGTCTGCACGCCGTGTCCTGTGGGATGGAGGGGCTGTGTGGGTAAAATCTCAGACCCCACGCAGGGCTGGAATGCCTTTGCCCCATTCACCAGTGCCTCTCAGGGCCAATTAAGGAATGGCCCAGGGAGCACAGAGAATTCTTCCCTGTCCTCCCCAGCTTCAAAAAGAGATTTGTTGTGAGAAGGGAATCTGAGGGTAGAGTGGTTATAAAAGACAAGGAAAGAGGGGCTTTCCTGGACACTGTCAGGGATATAGCCCTTTATTATCTGCAGTGAAAGAGGAAAGATCTCTGTTTATTGACTGCTTCTTGGGGCTTTCTTGAGAGTTAGGAGGTTGGCCACCCTTACACTCTGTACAGAATCATGTGCTCAGTTTTGTTAGTTCTGACTTACCAGAGAATACCTGGACATCCGGAGAGCAGCTCAAAAAGCATCTATCACTCCCACCACTCTTAATGCAGTGCAGCAATACCTTGGATGACACAGTATCAGACAAGGGATCTTTTGCCTCTAAATAGGATAAAACAAACACTCACAGAATTAAAACATCTACCTTCACCCTACCAATAAATCAGCAAGCAGCTGCTTTTGTAGTCAGTACTTGAGAGCACCCATGCAATTAAAATGTTGTTTAGATAGAAAATTAAAGCCAAATAAAACCACTGGAAGATCACACCACAAAAGTAACTTCCTTTATCATGTGCAAACCTTCTCATGCAGAAGAACAATAGGAAATAGAAGAATCAGCTAGATAAAAGCACAGGAAAGAAAGCATCAAAATCCCTCAAAGTATCTCCTGTTTTTGGGGTTGGTTTTCTGTTTGTTTTTATGAGTTTCAACATCACTATCATCATGCCTTCCTAAAAATTAAAGCAGAACACCAGGAACAATGACTCATACCACTTAACTGGACAGACCATCAAATTTGACTGTAACCATATGGCCCGTCAGACACACCAGTGGTAGAAATGTATTTATTAGACACCTTACCAACACAGTCCTTTTTATTCCAGTGCAGCTTGTAGTTAGAGTGACACAGGCATTCATAATCTCCCAGTGTGTTCACACAGAGGTGCTGGCAACCACCATTGTTGATGCTACATTCATTAATATCTACAGAAGAAAGGTAAAAATACTTCTAAAAAGTTGCTCTTCCCAAAGTTATGCACTCTAACTCCACTAGGTAAATGTGGACACAAATACTGCTCAGTAGGGTTTTGAAAAGACTTCAGGAATGCTACCTAGACACCCACCTTGAAATAGTTTGTCTTCATGGAAATCCTTTAATAAATGTCAAAATATACTGGAGGCTCATAATTAAACAATATCCAGCCTCAGCAATATGATAACAAAATAACTCTAAGAAAAGCAGATCGAGTCAAATCTGTATTGCACTGTGTCTGGTTAATTAATATTTCTACTTTTAAATAAAGACAGAGAACATGGGCAGGATTCATACTGACCAATCCTGTGAAGTGCTCTGAGATAGATGCAACTACTGCGGAACATTTTGGCTCTGTGGGCAAACACCACCATCATGTCCCCTTTGTCTCTTTTGGCCAATTATCCAATTTTGGAGACTTGTCCCACCCAGTAAATGCCAACAGGAGGAGAAATTACTGACAATTACTGAAATTACTGCCTCTGGTACAAACTTGCATGCTGATGCAGAATGTACCATTCCGCAGTGCTGCATCCCAGGGGTCAGCACTAGGGCCAATACTATTTATCCTCTTCATTAAACCTGGATGGTGGGACAAGAGTTCACCCACAGCAAGGTCACAGATGAGACAAAACTGGGAGGAGTGGCTGATACACCAGATGGTTGTGCCACTATTCAGAGGGACCTTGACTGCCTGGAGAAATGGGTCAATAGGAATCTTGTGAATTTCAGCAAAGGGAAATGTAAAGGTCTCTGTCTTTGCTGCTCAGATCCACCCTGAGGAGGGCTTCACTTCTCTCCCAGAGCTTTATGGCAATTCCACATAAATACAGAAAGCTGCCATCAAGAAACCTGTTGAAAGTCCCATAAAGTCTGAGCATCTGAGGGAACCTACTTCCACACACAATGCTAGTAAGCTCTTGTCACTGCTGTCCCCAGACTAGATACCCTCTAAGAAACAATTTGTTAGAAAACACTGTGAAACACATTGCAAAACCAGGCTGATTTGTGGGGAAAATATGCTTTTAACAGAACAGAGACAGCAGGGGTAGGAATGAGCAGGAGAGGAATAATGCAGAAAGAAGGCAACAACTTAAACTGGTACTGCTGCCTAAAATACCACAAAATCAGCCCAAATCTTTGGTTTTCATTCACCTTTTCTTAGGATGTCAACCTCTTATCTCCAACACTTACTGACTTCTTCCACAGAGGTCAGAAGGTGTGTTCTCAGTGTTCTATCAGCTCTGACCAGCCTGTGATTGCCAGTCAATGAGGGACTTACTGTTGTATGAGGATTAACATTTTCTGCACGGGGGTATGACAAGAAAAGGCCAATTAGCAGCCAACAGCAAAATTACAGCTCATTTTCCTCACTGGTAGACAAAAGAAATTGAATTAATGCAGAGGAATTAGTCAGAAGCCATCTTTTACTAAGCAGAACACATGACAGTGTTTAAGTTCCCATGTTCATCAGGATAAAACACAGTGATGTTGTAGCCCTGTAATCTTACTTGCAGAATTTCTAGAGGCAGAGGGTAGAATAGACAGGCACACAGAGATTTCTGAACTGTTATCCCCAACTGTGCTCATTCTGCCACAGAAATAAACAGGTCTTACTCAGAATTAAGTAAACTTTGGAGTCAATAAGGTCTTGCCTAAAGCTTATATAAAACAAGTTTGATTCTATTTAGTGTCCCGGTTATTCATGTTTCCTCATGTTAATTCTGGGAATTTGTCACATGTTGAGCTTCTATGAAGAACTTTTGCTTTCCTTGAACAGTTCTTGTAGGAAGGACATAAAAATTTAAGAGTATTAATCTTGGCCAGTGTAAAGTGGTACTACATCAGCTAAATGCCAACCTACGTCACAGGAGGATCTGACATGCACAACAGCAACCTGCAGAACCACAATTTTCAGAGTCATTCAGAGCTTCCTGTTCTTCAAATCCTACTCCACTGACTTTTCATTGAAGTCAATGACTCTTCTGCATGTGAAAATTGTATTGAATTATGGACTTCAGATCCAAGCACAAAACCCATCAGTTTGTCCTGATAGTTACAAGTCCCTTTTGCATGCACGGTGTAAAAGGCAAAATCGCTTAAGCAAAGACAGAAATAAGCAAGATCAGTTTCTACTTTTCCTGTGTCTCACTGTCACAGCAAGGAGTAAAATTTACTCTGTAGGCCACCTGCATCTGCATCAGTTTGTGTCCTGCAGGGACTCTGAGCAGGCCAGTGGGAACATCCCTCTGTCAGAGGGGCAGTGGTGTGTCTGTCACTCACCTCCACAGTGTGTGAAGCCATACAGGGCATATCCCTTGTTACAAGTGCATTCGAAGGTGCCAGGGTGGTTGATGCACGTGTGGTCGCACGCCCGCTCGAAGGAGCACTCATTAATGTCTGCAAGGTTTAAAGGGAGGCATCAGAACCTCTCAGGCTGGCCAGGGAGCCCTGAGGAGCCAACAGAGTTCAACAACTGCAGGGATGCACAGATTTATGTGAACTAAGCAGATTCTTTGAAAGCACATAATGTAACATAATGAAATGACAATTTTTAAAAGAATGCTTGGTTTGCCAAACAAGCTTTTCCTTGGCAAGTGCAAAAACTGCTGTTACATTTTTACAGTTATGTTTAAATCAAATTATTTCTTTTCTATGGGGGAAGAAAATTGCTGACAAAACTCTTATTTCATTAGGATTACTCTACAGAGAAATGAGGTCTATGAAGGAAAGTGTTGCCTTTGTTTTTTCCTCCCTAAGTAAAGCTCTATATGAATATATAGTGGCTGATTTAGGTCTGCTGAAAATCAGTGTTCTCTGAGAATAAAAATTCATTGTACCATCAAAAGTGCCTAAAATTTCTGTGCTAGTACATTTTGCATGCCAGGTAAGAATGCTGCAAGACAAAAAATGTTCATATCATCTTCACTAGCACTTTTCATCAGTCTTTTCCCTTGGGCTTTGGCATGCAGCATGATATCACTTTTGAAACAGTCTAGGGAAAGCAACAGAAGTGACAGGAGCAAAAGGAAGATGCAAGTCTTTAAGATACATTCATGAACAGATTTCATTAAAATAAAATCCCAAACTATCTTGAAAATTAGATGTTTATACAGTAAGTTTTTTCATATGAATAGTTATCCTTCTTTGCCTATTTATAAAGGATAAGAATGCACAAAAAACCCAGGTGAAAATTATTTTCTCTTGATCAGTTCAGTTTTCTGAAATTCGCCTTTAAAGTCAGCTGGTTGCCTAGGAAATCACATAATTCATCATTTGGCTGACTGAATTGACATTGTTTCATCCTGTTGCTTTTCCACAACCACAGACCATTTTGATCTTCACATTTTTTGTGCATTTAAGCAGCTTAAATAGGATTGCTAAATCTATACGTACAAAGCACTATACAGCAAAGCAAATATGCTTTGTAGGTCTCACCAGAGAAATCCATGTCATCCTCAAAAGCAAATGCTCCATGATGTTTTAGGGAACAGAGATTCCAGTCTGTCTACAGATCTATAATTTCATAGATCACGTTATATCTTTTTCCTTTAATAGTGAGTTCATGGCAACTAAATATCCTATTAAGAAAAAATAGTTTCACTGCAATGGTGAATCAGTCAGAAAGATGGAGAGACATTGCCTAATTTTCCCTGTAAATTATTTTAAGATCATTAAGACAGGAGGAAGCATTAACCTCATAGAGAGCTTTTTAATATGATGCTGTCTCTGTCCCTTCCAGATAATCGCTCACTGTGCCATTAAACTTATCTCCTACAATAGCATCAAGCCAACTGTATTAACTCAACATCTGTTTCAGAAGAAAAAAATCCAAACTGAGGAATGGAAATTATTCTGGAGTCCATTATCACTTCATCATTGTAGTAGATGTCCAAGCCATGCTGATTTGTCCTACTTTTGTTGTACCATTGTCTCTCCAGTGCACATACCTTGACAGGACTTCTCATCTGTTAATAATTTAAATCCTTTTCTGCAGCTGCAATCAAAACTGCCAACAGTGTTTTTACAGAAATGATCACAGCCTCCATTATTGGACTGGCATTCATCAATATCTGTAACAACAACAACAAAAAAGGGCTACAGCAAATTAACACAGAGCTTCAGCACTCAACCTACTCCCACTGCCAGATTCAGAAAACAGTCACGTCTAGTCGGTTGAAGGAGCTCAGAAACAAAATCTAGTTGAGACTACCACAAATTGTAAGGAAGATCAGATCTAACTCTTAAGAACGATCCAGCCCATTCAGCCCCAGGACAGTGTTATTTGCTCTCATTTAATATATTTTTGTCGGTTGTATTTGGGTAATGCATTCATAAAAGACCGTTCCCTAAGTTCTGTTTGGAAACACTTTGACTCCAAGGCTTTCTAAGAGGTTTTAGTATTTTAAAGATTCTCTCCATTTCCTTTTTGTAAGCCTCAGACAGAGACTTCCTGAACTACCCAGTCCTTTTCATGGCAATATTAATTTAATCTAATATTAATTGACTTTATCTAATATTAATTGACTCGAGCCTGGGGATTTCATAATTTTTGCTTAGCAGAACAGTCTTAACGTCTAATTACTGGAAAAGCAATATAATATACAACTTAGCCATGCCTTTGCTCCTTGCCAGAGCTCTCATTAGAGCTGCTTGGAGCAGTGTATATTTATAAAATATATCCCTGTTTACACACTGATATTTACTTATCAACTGGACTAATGTCCAGCTAGCTGTGGGTAATACAGCAGGCTGTAGGACTGGATACCTGTGAGCACCACACACCTGCTGGCCTCTTCCAGCTCTGACCTCTGCTTGACCACAGAGCTGTTTTAGCTCTCCCAAACCTGACCTCTGAAAAATGAGATACAGGAGGTGGAAGTGGAAAGCAGGAGGGCAGAGAAGAAGAGATTCTCTGCACATGATACACCTGACGTGAAGGAAACCACAGCCTCTACCCCAGTGCAGTTCTTCCTTCGGTCAGATTGCACACACCAGCTTTCCTCTGGACACTGGGTTACCTCCGTTGGAGATTAATATCTTACAGGACCTGGTAACACCTAACAGGGGTTGGCACATGTGTCCAGGAGTTATAAACCCCACCTTTGCATGTCTTGCCATCAAACTGGAGCGTGAATCCAACGGGGCAGCTGCAGTGGACTCCAGTGGATGTGTCCTTACAGGTGCGATCACAGCCGCCGTTATTCACCGCGCATGTTTCTGGCCAACGAGACAGAGCTCAGGTTTCCTCAGAGAAATTATAATGGTACCAAGAAACATCATGGGATACAAGGCACAGTCCCAAGCACACTGCTAGTCGAACATTTAGCCTAGTATATGAGCAACTGCTAAATACATGTGTTGGCAAAATCCCTACCTCAGCTGTTTCCAGGTTTTTTGTGGAAACTCTACAAACGAAAACGCTGTCTTCTGGGTATTTCATTTGTGTCTTAAACACAAATCCTCGCTCCTTGATGATGAATCTGTTACTGTCAGTCAGTTTCCTTATTTCCACACTGAATCCTGGCTGATCCTCTGACACTTCCCACCAATGAGACATGTGGTTACACTCAGCACTACTAAATGAGTTTTCTTAAATCCCTCCTGACTCATCTTTCCATACTGCCTGTGCTCCCAGTCATGCTGGATAACACCCTCACTGAGCATTCCTTCAGCCTGGTAAACCAGGTGCCATTCCAACCAAAGTTTGTTCCTCTAACTCCCCCCTATGCAAACTATGTCTAAATCTCACCAAACCTTTCTAGTGAACACTCCTAAAACACAGTTCTTCACATCCAAACAAAGAGAAATAACTCACTCTTTGGCATTCTTCCTCTTGTCATCAGTCTAACCACCTCAGTCAGTCAAACAACCATTTCACTGGCTGGACAAATACAATCAGTACATGTACTGAGAGAGCTGCAAAGACCATTTTTTTATGTCTGCTTTTTGAAATCTACTTTCTAGCTCTGTATCCTCATTTTCTACAGCATCAAGCATATGCTGCTTATGGTCAAGTTTTGAGACCTTTACTGGTTTGTTCCCTCCCAGTCTCTCATCTCACATGCAGTATTGGCAGGCTGTGTCCAACCTCCAAGGGAAGACAAAGTGCATCTTCCTTCTTCCTGTGTCATTCTTTTTGAAAATAAGGCTATTCATTTAGATGTCTGAACATTAGGGAATAATATTATTTCCTTAAGAGAGAGCGGATCATCTCAAGCAGAATTCAGCCCAGAGCTGAAGGTTACCATAAAAAACCAAAAAAGTCCTACACTAATTCTTCAATCTAAAAGGTTTCAACAAGCAGCAGAATTATTTTGAATCGGCACTTTTACCCATAAGTAACCGTCGCTTCACTCTCTTGTCCACATCAGCTGCTGCTGTGGTGTTTGACTCAGAAATGTCAACAGCAGCTTCTCCCCTCTCTGTAAGGAACATGAAAAAAGCAAGTGAGTAAAGGTGCCCTGACCAGAACCCTCATCTGACATCCTACACACACACACAAACAGCTGCATCACACACTGAATCAGAGACAGTCGGAACTGATCAGGCATAGGTAAATTATTTTTAAAGAACAAGTAGTAATAAAAATCATGAAGACCCTTCAGTCAAAACCATGAGAATATTTTGCTTTTGTGGCTTCCTCAAAAGTCATGTTTGCTTCAGTATCCTTAACAAAACAAAAGATGTGCTACAGATGTAGTAAACAGCAGCAAGACGAAAGAACTAACTGAACTGTTCTGTTAGGAGCGCACTGTCATCATCTATCGTGGGCTAATTACAGTGACCAGCCAGTCACACCTGAGCATTTGATTTCAATCAACAGACAACAAACTCTTCCAGAGACTGGAAGAGCTTATAAATCTTAAGTGCTTTCTTTACTGAATAACTGCCTTGCCAAAATTATACATTAATTGATTTCAGAGTCCCAGTTTTTACAGATTCAAGCCTTGCTTACATTCTCTGGCTCACTGAAGAAACTGATCCTAAAATATCCAAGAGGGAAGGAAGCCTGCCTTGGTTAGTGACAGGCCTCGTGTTTCAGGGGGACCAGTGATAATTACAGGTTGCAATAGTATTAGGTAACTACTTAAATACGGAAGCATAACTTGCCATAACTCAACCACGCACTATCAGGTTCCTTAATTTTGAACCCCTTGACATTTTCCAGCCATACTGTTATGAGGGGCATGGCACTACAGCACCACCACACCGCCCTCGAGCTGGCCATCCACAGAAAACTACTTCCCTCCACTGCATACTGACCCAGGCAGGTTTTCCCATCCATGTGCATGACATACTTGGGGTGACATCCACAAACAGGCCCACTGTCAGCATCATCACAGGTGTGCTGGCAGCCCCCATTCCCGTGGTTACATGTCACTAGGAAGAAAACACATGTCACTCTCACAAGTACTTCCAGCACCTTTGAAGGACAGTGTGCAATTCCACTGCCATCTGAGCATCCAATACACCTTCCTAACATGCTCCTGTTCTGAGGGGCTCTGAGAGACTAAAACACTGCACAGCTCTCTCATGGAGCTGAACTTCCAATTGTTATGAATGATGGCATAGCTCCCAAACTACAGACACTACAGCAATTAATAGACCTGTGTGACAGTGCCCAGAAAAGACATCAATTCTGGTTTAATTCAAACACACACAGTTCAGGTGTGTCATCCCACATTAGCGAAAACATACCAAGTCTCATCTCACTGCAAACAGAACACTATTTGTTCACTTTGGGAAACCATAAGCATATGCAGAATGTTGCCTACAAATGCAGCTCCTCTGGTTCTTGGACAGCTCAAATCCCGGTCGGCATTCACAGGCAACTCCTCCTTTGGGTGTTTCTCTGCAGATGTGGGCACAGCCATGATCTTTGTTCATGCAGCTCATGCCTTCTGTAAAACAGGAAAGGTACAAGAGCATCAGCATCCTCAGCAGCTCTGTGTGGGGGCAACAAAGTCACTTCAATACACACACCAACTAAGCCTTTAACTCTGGGAAGACTCTGCAGGGTTGGGACAAGAAGTTTAAGCTTACACAGAGGAAAGGCAGCAAGTCCAGTCCTGCAAAGTCAATGGCCCCAAGGTTTCTCCTTCTGTGATCTTTTCTGTGAGCGTGTTCTTTGACTGCAAGGTCAAAGAGCAACATCTGTAGAATTGTACAGCACCTGCATTCTCATCCAATGCTCTCACTTTATACTTTTAGGTGTTCATAAAACCTCCTCATTTCTTTTATAAAAGTGGCAATGTCCTGGCAAGGTCCAAGTCTAAAGTGAAGTTCTTATTTCTCTGCTTAAAAGAGCAGCCAGCAGACACAGGAATGTTTAGAACAGCAGTCACAAGGGTCATCCCAATTTCAATTCCTGGCTTACAAAGCAGATTCCCAGAGTCAAAACCTATCTCAGCAGTGACCAAGTAGAGACCAGGCCAACATGTAGATTGCATATATGTTGTACATCAATTCTCTTTGTTGATAACCGTTTTCAATTTTTTTTTTCTGATTTGAGTACATACTGCCCAAGATAACCTCGCTGGGTATTATCACAGTGTTCTGGTATTTCTACACACCTTCCCAGCTAGACAGAATTTAGTGCCAGTGTCTGTTTTAACCAAATAAAGAACCAGTGTGACACTAATTACTGGATTTCTTTTGCTACACCTCCTAAAACATTCCATCATTTTTATCTCTGCCAGTTCATGCACAGCACTCAATTGCCAGAGTGACTTTCCTGGCCTTTGCAAAAAAATAAAGTCAATTAAACAGGAAGGAATAGTTCCTAAAATTATTGCAAAAGCTTCTTTCTCCTTGCTCCATGGTTCAGTGAAATCAGTTTCTTTGCCATTGGCAAGAAGGTGATACAGTCTGTACACACACAACACAAAAACACCCAGCAGCTGGCTGAGTTACCCAATGGGATCAATAGACCAAATTAAACAAATAGGTTTTCTTTTAACAGAATACCACAGATTTTTGTCATCTACAGTGCTACAAAATCAGGAAAGAGAGACATCTGAATGCTCTCCTTGGGTGTACTGAGAGCACACCTTTACCATCAAATTCTCTGCCTTGGCACATTTGGCTTTAAAAAGACAACTTACACCAAAATGCTCTTTCTTCTCAGTGAGAACATTCCATTTATGAAGACCAAGTGGAGCATACTTTGGCTGCAAGGGTTTATCCCACACCACCCCAGTGAACTTCTCTAGAGCTGAGCAGATGCACAATCAGGAGCAAAAGAGAAAGGGTGACCATGCTGCAGAAAAGGGACTGTGTGATCAATTCCACACCCTACATATTTTTTAAACTTACACAGCCCTTTTTTCAGCCTTATTACTAAGTGAAACAAACCCACTGCATTGTGAGGCAGAGGTTGGCTCGTCACCATTATTCCACTCCACTTCAATTAGGTCCTTGTTCCACACTGCTATTCTCACCCCCTGGAGCACCAGCTACAGGACCCTTTCTCTAATAAGACAGCTTTAAGCAACAAAAGAATGGACACTGCAGAGCCCAAATTATTCTGCTCTACTGGCTTTTTGATTCCTTTCCCACAGTGAGGACTCTCCAGAAGTCCAACAAGACAATGAGACTTCAAATCCTGCAGCACAGAGAAACAGCTCAGAAGCCCACAGGAAAGCTGTCACCCATTATTGTGTCAGTCAAGGAAGGAGACAACCTATGAGGCTACAAATTAGCCTCATTAGCGCTGGTGTTTCTGTGAAAGTTCTGGTCTTGAGCATGCAGTATGTTTTGGTCTCTTAGCTCCGAGGGGTTAGAGAGCATTTAGAGAATTAGCAGCTTAGATTCTGTTAACAAAGTTGTTCTTTTGCCTCCATTGAGCTACCAAAGGGGAAACTGTTCAAGCAGGTACTTTGGTAAAGTTCACTGACACCAAACAAATAGTTTATATGCTCCATTTGGGTTTGCTCCATTCTGAGCTAGCAGGGGTCTCCACAGAAAGCTAAAACTGCGCTTTGCAGACCAGGATGCATTTTAATTACAAAGTATCCATTGTGTAACAAGGTACTCCACCAAACCCACCAAAATCTAGCTAACCCAAAAGGCGGTTTCATAGAAGATACCCACATCCACACATTCCAGCACTTACTTTGGGACTGCTGCTTTTTTCCAAAGCTGGTAGATCTCTTCAGCCCCATTTTACAAGGTTGTAATAAAGAGACATCTGTAAAGCCATAAATGCTGTGTGGCTGCAAACTCCTTGGTGGACACAAAGTCTCCCAGGTCACATTGTTCCAGTGCTGTTGCAAGGGCAGACTGTGGTCCAGAAACAAACTCCAAGTAAATTTTGGTCAAATCTCCCCACACACTTCCCAGACACACAATTTCTCTTGTAGGAGACCCTGCCCTACTGACTCACAGATATCTTGGGATGGGTGGCTCTGGATTGTCCCACTCAGCCAAGAGAGGTGAATCCAGTGTCTACTTGGTTGAGCAGATCCCAAGCCAGGTGAGACCTTTCTGATGACTGGACCTTCTTGAAGTTACCCAGCAAACCTGAGATGTGAGCACTCCTGTACTGGCAAAACGCAGGCAAAAAAAGCCAGCACAGTATTTCTCTATCAGGACATGCTAAATTAATCTCTTACATGTATGATCTGGGTTTAAATCTTTATTTTTTTTTTCACAGAAGGTGTCAGGACAACATTCCCAATCTGCTAAGAGCATTAAGGCTCCATTCAGGGCATGTTCAAGCAGGCATTCTGTAGGACACAGAGAGAAGTTGCAATGGTACAAAGAGCTACCAGACATTCTGAGAGAATAGAAAAATGGCGAGGAGCACCAGCACAGCCAGCAGAACAGGACATCCCAGGAATGCTTTAGTATTTCATCACATTTTCTACATCCTGGTGTTAAGGCAACTTTTCCCAAAAGCTCTCTAGTTATCCCTGTTCTCTGCAGTCAAGGCCCCAAGAGTGACAGCTGAGATGGTGCCCTGTGTACAAGTCCACACAGCAATTCAAACGTGGCTTTCATCCTACAGATCCGGTTCATTCCCATCAATTCAGCCCAACAAGCAGAGAGCTATGACTGTGAAATACCACAAGGGAGAGCAGCAAGATTTGCCATCCAGAGCAATAGCAGACACAAAGATGCTCAACATATTTCTTCACAAAAAATGGCTGTTTTCCTTCAAGTTTTTGTACTCCCTAATATGGAGCAAGTAGAACCCAGAAACAAGGTGCACATGCATGGCTGCCCTGCCAGCTACTTTAACGGCCTCCCAAGGTAGTTCCTTCTCCCACACAGATGAAGAGCAGCTCATTCCAGCAGGCGAACAAGGAAAAAAAATAGGAGTGTACACAGCTTCCCAGAACACTTCCAGTTCCTGTGGTTTAAACTCCAGCTCAGTCTGCTTCTGTGTATTTAAAGGCCAATATTGCAGACCACAGGGAGGGTCTCTCAGGCATTAATATATGAAGAATCTTAATGGCGCTGGGAGACAGGGAGGGAAATATTCCCTCATTTTACAGATAATAAGCAAAACTAAATAGATGGTCTAGGCAGTAGGAGCCAAAATCTGCTTTGGTCAATGCTGTGAGGTCTCAGAACCAACAAAGTACAAACACTGTGCAATGCATACACAAGGCAGAGAACAGAAGTCGCAGAAATGAGCAGAAAACAAAATCAGGGGAAAGATAAAGAAGTGAGATTTGGCTTACAACAGACATGCTCACCCAAGGAAAAAAAAAAGTTAAAAAAAGGTGCATCTTTAAGAAAAGAGACAGAAGGTACAAATAAGAGAGCAAATATTAATGACAGAATGCTGCTGCTGTCAGTTCAAGAGAACAGAAGGTACTCAAGTAGCAGCAAGTATGAAAAAAGAGTTGGAAGTTTTCCCTATCTTGGCATCAGACAAGACAAGGAGTTCAAGCAACCAACTTCTGTCCTTAGAGACCTCCTCCATGGATGCACACAAACTCACATCCCTGCTATGCCTTGTCCCACCACTGCTGCCCTCCTGCCTGTCCCCACTCCTAGTCCAGCCCCTGCAGTGGCAACCTGAGACATGGCCTGAGGAACCACCTGACCCCCATGAGACCCAGCCCAGGGCCAGAGGAGCTGAGAACACAATTTTTTAATCCAAACAAAAGATCAATTCAGTTCTGTCAGATGACAGCCACCTCAGCAGCCTCATCTGTGGATGGCCATATATGTCTATAAATGTTGATCTCTTCACTTTGGGGATTTCTAAAGTGAGATCTGTTTATTCATGCTCAGATTCCTCTTATAGTTATGCCAACAATAGGCCATAGATTAAAGAAAGCCTTGCAGCTTTGAGTACTTCTTACTAAGATTTTTGCTGTACAGTTAAATGGACAACTCCCTGATCTGAGCAACCACTTTAAAGCATTCCCTAAGGGCATCCAAAATAATTTTGTTCCATCTGATGACTAATTAGATATCCAAGACTCTGATCTCTCAAAGGTCGCTTCACAAAGGTTTCACTCAAAACAAAGCACAAGATTTGAATACCTTTGGGGCTGACAAACAATAAATCTCTTAGCTGAAACCTAAACATTGTACAGGGAATCTAAATGGTATCTGAAGGTAGCGCGGGTATGGCCCTGTAACTAAAGCCAGTGAAAATGCCCAGAACTTCCATTTGTTGCCATTCCCTGGGTTAGGACACAGTTTAGCTGCACAACAGAGCACCAAGGACACTGGGAATACAGCAGCACAGCACTGCAGACATGCAGTTGGGATCAGAGAGGAGGAAGGGATGCAGCATCTTCAAAGCCACTTAGAAGATCCTGACACACTGCTCCTTTCAAAAGTAATGAGGACTTCAAGACCCTTCACAGCTTTGAAAACATCAACCTAAAAATACTTTTGAAGACAGTTTAGAGCTTTTGCCATGGTCAGACGCTGCTGCTTGGCACCCGGGGTGGAGGCAGTACCTTCGGAGCGGTGGATGCAGGTATGCTGGTTGTCACTGAGGAAGAACCCTCCCTTGCAGCGGCACTCGTAGCTCCCCACGGTGTTGACACAAACGTGCTGGCAGCCACCATTGTTGAACATGCACTCGTCTGTGTCTGAGAGAGAGAGGGAACAGAGATCAGCTTTGTGCTCACACCAATCCACGGTACAAGCAGACATCGGCTTGGGTTGGAACCACCCAGGCAGCTGAGAGACCACAGGCTACCCTGTGGCTGCTGTTGTGCTGTCACCCTTGGGAAAGTGCATTTCTGCTGCTGCTCTTCCCCTGTTTGCAGTCTGCCAAAGCAGCCACAGGGCTCCCAAGCAGTGCTGGCCAACACAACCAAGCAGAGTTGATGGCTATAGCTAAGGCAGAGCAGCCTTGGCAGAGCCAGATCAGGACCCCCACCACCCACGGGAACATTCCCTGCCCCTCAGTGCAGCTCCACTCCACAGCTCAGGTACATCCAGCTCAGCAGTCACATGTGGGTCTGTCTGACTCAATGAGACAATGACCCTTTGGTTCCAGACTCATCCAAGCTATAAGAGGTGTTTTCCCAGAAAGCTCCACATCCTGAAGCAAAGGTGGAACAAGAAAAATACAAGCCTCAAAATAAATTCAGCTAAAAACTTATCCCCTGCTCCTTACTTTCACCCTAGCTAGAATTCACACACCACATCTGTTCTGGTGCTTGGTTTGATTTATCATCCTCCTCCCTCAAGTCTAGGACATCATCACTCATCATCAGGGCTGCTGCTGTATTGACTGACTGTGGTCAAGGACAAGAGCAGAAGTTCTGGAAGCAGTTTTAATCTTGATTTTGCAACATTCAGAATCTCAACAACACCAAAGAACACAAAAGGGCTCTTCTTGCAAGATAACCAAGAGAACCAAAGAGTAGAAAAACTTTAGCTAAGCCTCTGAACAACAGGATGCCCATCCCAATCTCCAATTCTTTGGAATTTTAGCCCTTAATAAGCACAGGGTTTTTGTAACTGCGACTGCCAAATACTTTTCCTAGCCTAATTTTCAGAAATTTTAACAGAAACTAAAAAACAGTCCCTTAAAAACAGGACAAAATCCTTCTGAAGCAAAGCACTGGTCTCATTTGCAAATTCATCTGTAACACCATGTTTGCTCCCTATTCTGTTCATTGTTCCTGGCTAATAGTACAATGTTCTTAATTTAACAATGTAGCATTTCTGGCAGAAAACAGCTATCTTAAAAAAAAAGGAGAAAGGGAGGCTTTTAGTAAGAAGCATAAGATAGTATTACAACAGATTTAATGTCCACTGAAGGCAGTGAGTAAGCCAATTGGATACAAAAGAATGTGACCTGCTGGAGAAAAAGATCGGCTGACATATCTCCATCACAAAGAAGCTGAGTATTTTAGAGTTCTACAGTGATGTGAATGTGCAAACAATCATGAATAAACAGCCACCACGAGTCTTTAGCGCTACAGATTTGAACTCCAGCAGATGTTTCTGTCTTACAGACCTTGGAAAGCTTTCAAAAAATCATCTCTTTCCAACAAGTAATTGTCTTTTTGGCTTAGACCCAGGCACACAGCCGAGATCTTCAAAAATAAGGGTGAGAGGAGGGCAACCCTGGCGTGAACAAAGTAAATAAACAGATTAAGAGAAGATGTGATCCAATTTGCTGCATGCCAAAATATTTATTTAACGTTTACATCACAACTCAAAATTGGCACATCAGTAGTAAAAACCCCATTGCATGTCAATGACATTTTGTTTTATTTTATAGGTTTGCCATGCAATAATGAGCAGCTTCCCAGTGACAGAGCAGGTGGTAGATTTTGGTCGAAGTTATGTCACTGGTCACAAACAACTCAGCTGAAGTATACCCTGGGTACAAAGAGAATACACACATGCCTTTTGGTGCCATTGTCAGAGGCAATGTGTTCCTTCACATCCAGCCCTTCATGGTAACCTCAGCTGAACTCCACTCTGTGTTTACATAAACGCAAAAATAAGATGGATGTTCTGTTATTTTAAAGTATCCGCAGACATTTTGTTTCCCTCTCTACTTTATTTAAATATTTGGAACCTGGTGAATTCATCCTCTCCTCCACTTACACTGTAGAAAGCTGGGCACACAACAGGTTCCCAGCAGGTAAAACCCAACACAATCCCACTGAATACTCCAGAGTTTTCTGATTTGTCCCAGCAGAAGATACAGCCTGGGGATGGTCTGACCCCCCACCTCATGTGCCACACACTAGTGGGAAATACCTAGTCTAACTAACTGCAATTATGCAGTGAGAGCAAGGTTCCCTCTGACTGCCATGGGTATGGAGGTGTCCGGGCACATCCACGTGGAGTGCAGCAGTAGAGAAAAACTGAGCCACCTCTGAAAAAGCAAATGGGACATGTAGCAGAGGGCTGAGCCACACAGGGTGCCCTGCTGGGGTCCAGAAAGCAGGACAGCTTCACCAGCTCGAGGCTTAGTCCCTCTGTTCTTCAACGGTCTCCATCATACACAGCTACTGCACACTCCAAATCATCCTCTCCTTTTAGGAATACTCAGAGTGAGAAGCCCCCACATTACAGATATATTTGAGAGAGAAGATTCCTAAGCCTGGAAACACACCTGACAACTGATCCTAAGCTAACTGTAGAACAGAGAGGACAATGATAGTACATGTTCCTTTATATAAACTCATTTAGCTTAACAATAGATGACATTTGGCACACTTAAACCCAAAGCACTCCACAGAAATATAGCACAGTTATCCTCATTTACAGAGGGGGGAAAGAGCCACACCGGGATGGTACCTCAGTACCTGAAAATCCTTAGTCTCGCAGGCAATGTTCTCTCTCTGAACTGACTGAGCCCAAGAGATTGCCGTGCGTTCCCCATGGATGCAGCTACAGGGTTGTGTTCCCATCACCACTCACACCGCTCATGGACACACTCCTTACCCAGGCAGTTGTGGCCATCGTGAGCCAGCATAAAGCCATCGTAGCAAGTGCAGCGGTAATTTCCTGGAATGTTGAAACACTCGTGGACACAGCCCCCATTGAAGTCGTTGTCGCATTCATCAATGTCTGAGCAATAAAGCAAAAGTCAGTGTGATGGATGCTTGCCTGAGTGTTATAGACCAGGATGTGACTGCCTAAATGTGAGCAGCAACTGCTGTCCAAAATTGTCATTGTCTTGCAAATACACTATATTTAATGCATTTCTTGCTGAATATTTCTGATGACTGAGAAAACACCCTGAAACCCCCTTGCAGCTTTACCTTATATTTTTTAAGGCCTCTGGTTAAACAACAAACTCATTATCAGGCTGAGTGAAATGAACAGGTAAAAATCCATGCAAGGTTTGCCTTTGATTTTGTAAACAAGAAAGGTGACAAGGTGACAAAACAATCACTAATTTGATTTAAAAATTATACTCCATTATTTTTAATGGCTCTATTTTCTTAGAAATGCTCCATGCTGATACAGACAGAACACAGTGCTCTGGTCCCTTTACCTTCACATTTCTTCCCTTCACCGGTGTAACCCACTTTGCACATGCACTTGTATAGCTTTGGAGTGTTTTGACAAATAGCATCTGGGTGGCAATCGTCCAGCCCCAGGGCACACTCGTCCACATCTGTGAAAAGACAGCAGGCTCAGGAGGGATGTCAGCAGGAGAACAGGGCATGTCTCCTGAACACGTCCCTGAGGAGATGACAAGGCTGAGCACCTCTCTGTGGTGCCCACAAGAATATTGTGTGTTTTTGTGTGTCAGGTCAGAAACATGCAGAGACAGCATCTGCACTTCAATTTGTGTTATATTCTACCTGCATATAGATATATTTGTATGCAATTCAGATAAGCCCATGGTAAGCCTTTGTGCACATTTATAAGTGCATCCAAAACAATATCCTAAAGGCTAGATGCTCTGTGAAATTCAGCTGATGGTTTCACAGAGATTCATCAGAGTCTGTTAATCTTTCTGATTTACAAAAAACAGTCATCAAAAGAGTTCTTGATCACATCCATGCATCACCTGCAGGAAACCCAATTATTTTTAAAATAACAAGGGGAGATGATTAAAATGTACTTTCAAAGTCACCAACAAGTTAAAAGACTGACTTACCATTAAACAGATGGATAATCCTAAAATAATTTTTTTAATACAAGAATAGTATCTGGGAAGTAGCATTGCCAAATCATCTGTCCAGCCATCTCAAAGCACAGCAAACTGAAGCAAAATATCCAGGTGGAAACTTCAGAGAAGAGGAAATGAAGAGAAAGGGAAACACCAACAGGAAGAAGTCCTGGAGATGAAGAAGTGTGGACAGAAGAGGAAGAAAAGTTACAGGCAGCAGAAGACATCAGCACAAGTTTTTCACACAGCAGAAGAAAACTGAAGCACAGAAACAGGAAGATTTCCAGCAACTGGCTAAAAGGAAGAATTGTAGAAACAACACCCCACGCAGGTACAAAAAGTGCCTCCTAAAGCAAGAAGTAGTGCATGAGTATCAGCAGAAAGTGACTACTTCAATAGTCAGCCACTTTTTATGGTGGGGATCACTTTCCAAATGGAAATTTCAGCCAGCACTTCTCCCATTTACAATTACAGCATTCATCCTGCTCTATTTTTTTTCCTTTCCCCCAATCACAAAATATGCCTGTAGGTACTGCAGCAGCTGCCAACTGCAGAAAGTGTTCACTTGGTTTTAACTCCTAAGGGGGTTTGGCAGTGGGAAACAAGGCAAAGAGCCAGTGTTAGAGCAGCAGTGCCTTCCTGGCTCTCAGGTGCACACAGCTCCAGGAGCAGCAATGGGGTCCCCAGATACTGCGACCAGAAAGAAAGGAGAAGGGGGCAAACACTGGAAAGCAGCTGGGAAGAGCAGCAGAATCCATTTCCTCTCAAAGCAGAGAAGTCAAGGCATTAAAAAATATGGAAGGCAGTGCATTGAAGAAGCAAGTCATGCAAGGAAGGTTGCGGGCAATAGCTGAGGGGTCTCCAGCTAGTGGGACTCAGGTAGGTGGGGCAGAAAGAAAGGATGGGCAGGGAAGAACAGACAGCAGGCATAAAGGAGCATCAGCCACACGTGCTGACTGTGTGCCCTCGGCACAGCTCTTTCCTGCCCGAGCCAGGGGCACACACCTGTCCCGGCAACCGGGGTCCCAGAAAACACACAGCAAGGAAGGGGATTCCCTCTAAGCCAGGACACGGAGACGTCAATCAGATTTCGTGCCAGCGGCAGGCTGGCAGCTCAGCTGGGTTATTTTTACACCGCCCCTCTGTGATCTGCAGTGTGCGGTAAAAAACCGCAACAAGAAGCCGCATCACTAATGCATGCAAAGGCGTGGAAAAGAGGGCTAGGAAAAATCCGTAGGCACGGAGAGCGAGATTTCCCCTTGCAGTGACAGTATCCTGAACAGAAGAGAGACCCTGGAGGAACGAGACTGTGAGCAAACATCGGAGACTTCAACTTGGCAGGAGGCGGCGGCGGGAGAATCCCTGGGCTTGTTCCGCGGAGTCCGAAGGCAGCTTTAACCGCAGCACACGCCGTTCACACCCCGCTCCCCAGGTGCCCCGTCCCGGGGCTCTCCCCGCTCCCAGGGCAGCGGGAAACGCCGGGAAAGCGGCGCTGGCAGCACCCGCGGAGCCCGAGCGCCCGGCCAGCAGCGACCGCCCCGCGCCGGCCGCGGCCCCGC